>JANXHW010000001.1:163610859-163903359 GCA_026170595.1 Plestiodon gilberti rubricaudatus
GTGGTGGTCACAGGAATTTGAAAGGAAAAACACTTACAGCGCAATCCGACTTAACTTTTGTGCTGGTTTAACCAGCGGCGCAGTGAGAACAGGAGGCCCCAGAACAGAAAAGGGATTCAAATCCCCTCCAAAAGAGGAATTGAAAGCGGATTTGAATCCCTTTTCCGTTCTGGGGCCTCCCGTTCTTGCTGCGCCGCTGGTTAAACCGGCACAAAAGTTAAGTCGGATTGCGCTGTAAGGAAGTGTATAACTGCAATATAGATTTGTTTTTGATTGACAAGACCTGCACCGACTATATACTGAGTGATATAAGGCTTTCTGCAAATCTTCTCTATACTTCTCTGCATAGTTATAAAATACTAGAATAGCACTCTTATTGCAAGTTACCATATAATTAATAGAAATGGAATGGGAACTATAAGAGCAGTAGGCACTGGAGAATAAGAATACAAACTAAATTAAGAAATTAACCACCCACTAAATTTTGTTTTGAGGAAGTAAATGCATTGTAGAATATACTTAGTTAAACTGTAATCGTGCTGTTTAAAATGTTTTACCAAATCCCACCATGTTCTTCAAAATTATTCCATTTAAAACATCTTCTCAGAAGAAAATAACTATAGGTCTGTAACATGAACTGTAACGGACTCTCAGCTTCTGAATATAAATCGTAATCCTGTAGCCATTTGCAGGGGGGTCATCAGGCATTGATGGCTGAGGAATTGTACACAACAGAGAATCCACCTGGCTGATTCTGAACGCTACGTACCAGTAACAGTGCGCAATGTGCAGGCACCACAGAGGCTGAGGACAGGGCTTTGCCCTGGGGCCACGAGCACTGACACTTACAGCCCAATCCTGTCTTCAATTAGACCAGCGGAGAAATTGTTCTGCCAGTCTAAGGTGTTGCAAACACGCCATACAGCATGTTTGCGGCACCAGCACCCAATGAGTAAGCAGCGCTGGCGGAGAGGCTTGCGCTGCTCTGCCAATGCCGCAGAACAGTGGACCGCTAGGGTGGAGAGTTAAGTCCCCACGGTGTGGCGAGTTGTGTTCTAGGGTCTCTGACAGAAGGGTCCAAGCACCTTATTCTCTGTACCAAAAAGTAAGCCAGAAATTTCCAAGGCGGTGCTCACAGGGAGACGTTCTCCCTGCATTCAGTATTTGTTACTGCAGATAAACTTGTGGGGGTGGAGGCAGAACTTCAACAGTGTATTGCCATTAGGGTGGGCCTATTGATTTGCTCTCGCTTCCCTCCATCATGCGAATACAGGTGGGCCCCCATATCCACTGGGGATATGTTCCTGGCCCCTCCATGGATACTTGAAACTGTGAATAAGAGTGAACACCCCCTCCATGGTTTCCTGAGGGGGCCCCCACCCTGCCTCCCCTGCAGGCAGGCATTCTCCCCCCCCCCCCCGCTCTTATTTTTCTTTCAGCAAGCTTTGTTTCTTCCATAAAACAAACAGAGAAGCAGCCTCTACTACAGAAGTGGAGCTACGACCACCCCCTCCCCGTCGCCGGAAGTGATGTCACAGCTGATTTTCCATGGAACAGAAGCGCAGGGCAGGTGGGAGGGCCAAACCCGTTGCCCGCTTGCGCTGAAGAAACAGCCCAATTCTCACGCCGCCAGCCGCTTTGACACCCCGTCACCCGCCTGTCGCCCGGGGCCGGAGACCCCCGTGTGCCACCGGGGGGGCACTGCCCCGCCCCCTCCCCACCTCTGTCACTGGTCTACTATTGTCTCTAAATATAAAAACAATATAACAGCTGACAGGAAATAGGGTAGATACGTGGAACGAATGGAAGGTGTTGAAGGAATGGCTTAGCAATATGGGATGGGTCTTGTAGGACCCCTGCTTCTAGAGGCACTGGCCATCTCTTATGTATGCTTTAAATATGTCTGCTGCCATTACAGACTCACTATTTTTTTCAAATACATTTTGTGGGGGGGGGGGGAAACCAAACATAACAGCACAAGTAGAATTTTGAGAAAATCAACTAAGAAAATCCCCAGAGTGAAAGATCAAAAACGTCTGAACTATTTTCACAGGACAAGAGACTGAAAGCAACCCTGACCAGCACTTTTGCCCAACTCTATAAGATAGTGACAATAACTAAAACCAATGTTTGACCATTGATATGTAGTCAGGAACATATGAAGTTAGTGAATAGATCTAAAACAAACCATGTTTGTTTGTAAGGCGGGGAAAAATAAATAAATTTCACTGTTCCTAGTGAGTGCGTGTTTTCCTTTCAAATGTCAGCAACTGCCGATCTGCTAACTGTTGGCCCATTATCTGTAAATTGTTACCTACTGCCCATTGAATTGACAGATGGCTGGTGGTTGCATTGCTCTACCCGAAGTTCCTGCCAGGATCTATTCCCTGAGAAGATGGGGAATAAATGCACGCCACTGAGTAGGGAAAGAAATGTCAGCATAAAATTACAGCGCTTATAAATGTGACTTGAAATATGTCATGATATACAAAGAATATATATGCTTCCCAAAATAATAGGACCATAATATAATTAAATAGGAGGGAGGCGATTTCCTTCTCGAAGTAGCATGGAAACATGTTTTCAGTGTCAGTCCCAGAAAGTATATAGTGCAGGCATGACTTACATCTATGGATGACAACTGATGCTATTCCACACACTGCATCCCAGCTATCGAGGGCCAGAGAAAGAGAATTCTGCTACGCAGGGCCAGCCCATCCATGAGGTTGACTGAGGCAATTGCCTCAGGCAATATATTGGTAGGGATGCCCACCTGTTCTCCCACTTGTCTCCACTGCTCCTACTTCTCCTTCTCCCACTCCTTGAAGCGGAAAAGGAAGTATGGAGGAAAAGTGGTGGGCTAGAGGCACGTGGCATTTGCCTTGTATGCCAGGAGATCTTGGTCCAGCCCTGCTGCTAAAGACATGCACCCTCTGCCTCTGTTGAGAGGCCCACTTCCACCTTGCTCTTAGAACTATTCAGCTGCACATCTATTTTGGTAGTCCAAATATCTTGTTCTGTGACATCTATATAATGTAGGGCACATTATGCAAACAAACCCCAATTCTAGATATGATGGTGATTTTGCTTCAATAGTGTCTTGGCAAGTGCCATAGCTAACAGTCCCCCTTTCTGATCTCCACATGTGATATACTGTAATCACGAAGATCATAGGGCTCTCTTCTTCTGTGGTCGGGATTCTGAAACTGTCAGATTGAGCCTCCCAATTTGGAGGCAGCTTCCCAGAGTGCCACTGAGACAAAATGTGAAACGGTTATCTTCACAGTGGTGGCTTGTTTCACCTACTTGAGAGCAAGTAGCTTGAAGGGAAATATAGGGAGTAGGGCTGCACAAGAGAAAAGCATGGGAATTAAAATAAATAAATAAGAACCTTGACACATCATAATCCATATAAACAGGGACTGCATTGTCAGATGAGACAGTTCTTGATAACATTTCACATCTTAAGAGTTTCTGGCTTGATTGTTATATTTGTAATTAGGTAAGGGTAAAGGTGACCCCTGACAATTAAGTCCAGTCGTGTCCGACTCTAGGGTGTGGTGCTCATCCCCATTTCAAAGCCGAAGAGCCAGCGTTGTCTGAAGACACCTCCGTGGTCATGTGGCCGGCATGACTCTCCTTGCCGCAGCGCGTAGCATGCAGCTGGAACACAGAGCACTGTTTACCTTCCCGCAAGCGGTACCTATTTATCTACTCGCATTAACATGCTTTGGAACTGCTAGGTTGGCAGGAGCTGGCCAAGCTACGAGAGCTCACCCCGTCACGGAGTCGAACTGCTGACCTTTTGATTGACAGCTCATGGTTCAGCGGATTAACCCACTGCGCCAATGTGAACAAGTATTTAGAATGCTTTGCATTAATCACAGACTAATATGTAGTCCATTCCAGGATTTATACTAGGCTAGGAGTTCTCAGCCCTTTCCCAGATGAGTACCACCTCCGGCACCACTCTCCTACTGTATACCGCTGGACGTGACTGGTGATGACATCATCACCAGTTACTTCCAGGTTTTCAGGCTTTCAGAGGCCAGAAAAAGACCATTCTGCAGACCTATTCTTATTCTCAGAAGTTCCTGGCACAGTGTTAAAATGATGAGGTCAAATTGTTACCCCCACTTGGGGCCATACCTTCACTGTCTGAGTTGAGAATGACTCTCCAGAATGGGAAATGAATCCTGGGAACCAGCCTGTTGTATAACCACATCTCTCCATCCCCTAAGTATTCCAGCCACCGGTGGTGCCAGCTACAGATTAGAAACAGAGCACCACCCCTTGAAGAGTCTCTTGAGAACTAAGAAAGGAGATTTGTCCAAGGAAATCCAGCCAGTGGCGTCACGATGCCGCCGCCTCCCCCCCGGTGATATCAGCTCTGGAAGTGTCATCACTGCCGCCGCTACGCATGCCTTCAGAAGCGCATGGCGGGAGGGTGGGCCAAAACAATTGCCCTCTCTGCCGCTACTGCCCGCTCTTCCTGCCGCCAAAATAGCGTGGTTGTCATCCCCGCTGCCCACTTTGTCACACACACACACACACACACACACACACACACACACACACACACACACACACACACGTGTCGTCTGGGGTGGACCACCCCCCCCCTGGCGACACTTCTGAATCCAGCCTGACTCACAGCTATTTAAGAGTTCGTAAGCGATCTGGCTATCATTGTTATTCCAGGTCCTGACCTTGTGCATTAGTATGCCAGTCTATGCTTTAACCTTAACATTGTTAATAAACTAGTTGTGCTCCTACCAGATTGAGCTCTGCTGTCATGGTCTTCAGCCATGGCACAATTGATTTACTATTTGCATACTATACATCCAGTTCAACATGCTAACAGGATTCTTGAAAATTAATGATATTGTAGGGCTCCCCAGCCCCTGGCCCAGGTTGGGGAGACTTTTCCCTTGTCATACTCACAGAACCACCAAGCTGGGCTCATCCAGCCATCTTCTCCATCCCCTTGGGAAGAATCCTGCTACCTGGGCTAGAGAGTTGTCCCCGTTGCCTCAGTTTGGCTTGGAGAGGAATAGATATTATACAGCACCCGTTTCTGCTTCCTCTTCCACCTCAGACTACTGTCCTTTCATGACTGTGTAGACAGAACCCTCAGTCTTGCATCTTGCTGCTATTGGTTCTTCACTGGCATTTACTGAACCCTTTATAGTGGGGCCTGCCTTAAGGGCATGTGCAGCCCTGCCCCCTTTCCAGCCCAGAATCCACCTCCCTGGTGTCCCTGTTGCCCCAGGAACCTGCCTTGGGAGAGGTATAAGTAGTTGCAGGATCTACCTGGGGCTCACCTGCTGGCTGCAATGCTACCTGAGGGGGGTTAATGGGTAGTAGCAGTACATTCCTCAATGGTCTGGGTGACCCGGCATAGGGATCACTGGCCGTACATAGGGGGTAGCCTCTCTTGGGGGGGGGGTTGGGGGCACAAGGATGGGGGCAGCAATGCAAGGATTGGGCTGTTATTCTTTGAGAATCCATGTTCTCAGTTTCTTACGTTGTTGGAGGCCAAGATGGAGGCTAAGAGCCAGTGTAGGATAGTGAGTAGAGTCCAAAATGGAAATTCCTGTTCATCCACAAAGCTCGCTGAATAACCCTGGATAAGTCACCATTTCTCAGCCTAGTCTACCTTGTAAGACTGTTGTGAAGATAAAAGTGCAGCAAACCCACATATGCCCTGTACTGCTTGGAAGAGGATGTGATATAAATGTGATCCGTCAAATAAATACTGTCCACTTCAAATTTCCACATGCTGTAACGTTTTGGAGAAAATGTACACTGTACATCCTTGGACAGATACTGCACTGAACGATGCCTTCATTAATACTTTCAGTAAATGTTTTTTAAATGAGATTCAGCACTTGAGGGCCTTAGCTCCATTTAGCAACAGTGAGAATGGAAAGCTCTTTAAATATGGATGAAACTATGGGGCAAGGTCTTGGCAGGTGCTTGCAATGAACTGATATCAAGATATCAAACAATCGTAGATGTCTGGCTCAGTAAACTGTTTAACTGGACAGGGAATACTTAACATTGTCATTGACCCTAGTGGTAAGTTAGATGACCTGAAAGCAGAATTTGTCTGTTCATATTCCTGAGATATACACATGGGTTTGTTTGGTGTTGTCATTGTGTGTGTGTGTGCGTGTGCGTGTGTTCGCGTGCGCGCATTTGCTTGCTTGCTTTTTTTGTGTATGTTTAACTCTATGAGAAATTCCAGACTTGCACATTCATATGTAAGAATGTGAATTTCTCTTCCCCCCTCCCTCTCCCCACCTTTTCAAATAGTTAAACGGGTACAATGGCAAGTTTTGTACAAGATGGCTTTGCTTTTCTTATTAGAAGCGATAAAAGGTTACAGCTGATTGAACGGCGCACATCTCGACACTGATTGTTTTCACAGCTGACAGGCACTTCCTAACGATTAGTTGAATTAGTACGGAGAGCCATATTGATCATTGCTCAGAGGCCCTGGGAGAAAAGAACAGGAAAAGCTTTCCAGAATGATGAAGGGATATATATCCATCAATGTTATTTCTGCCAGTTCCTGGGGGTGGGGAGGGAAGGAAAGGATTATGCGCAACCTGAAGTGATTTTGTTATTTTTGAAAGTTAGACAAGTGATTTTAGTGACATTGTCGTTGTGTTTGCTTTGCCCCTTCCTCCCCCACCCCTTGAATGATGTCTTCATTTTAGTGAATGAAGTTGAACAATACCAAGATAATTAAAAAGAACAGTGAACTGAATAGCATTTGACATTGCAGCAAGTGCTGATGGAGATGAAATATCTCCATATTCTTGCTTATTAAGATCATGGTGAAGCCAAGCATTGGATGCAAATGTTTAAATTCTGGGGTGATGATAGGTTGTATGATTAATGTTGCGTAAGGGGTCAGTCTGATCTGCTGGGTTCTGTAAATCTACTTTCCTTATGCTTGGGCAGGGGCAGGAGGAAGAGGCACCAGATTTGCTAGCATTTACATAGAATGGGACTGCAATGGGAGAAGAGAGGAACTTAAAGAGATATGCTAGATATGATGTGGGAATTCCATGGTTGGAGCTTCCCAGGGTAACTTCCTGACTGGCATTTCTGTGTGACTTCATATGCCAGCAGAACACACTCCTTTCATTCCTGGAGGGAGCTCCCCATGGCAGAAGCTCTCTAGTCAATATTCCAGCCAATGTCTTTCTTCTTCAAAAACCAACCACAGAGACACCCCTTTTGGATCAGGGTCACAAAATAGGAGGAAAGAGTTTAACCCCTTGCCCCATGCTAATTCCTCAACTTAAAATTACTTTAAGGTTCAGGCTAGGCTTACCAGATCTCCAACCGGGACAGAGTGCTAGACCTTTAGGAGAAGGAATGTGGGCAGGTGTAGCTTGTTAAACCTTAGAGCACAATCCTAGGCATGTCTACCCATTGTGTTCAGTGGGGCTTGCTTCTGAGTAGACATACCTAGGACTGTGCTCTAAGGTTTAACAAGCTACACCTGCCCACATTGCCCACATTCCTTCTCCTAAAGGTCTAGCTGCACTCTGTCCCAGTTGGAGATCTGGTAAGCCTAGTTCAGGCTCCTCTCCTCTGCAGCCATTTTGTGAAAAGATGTCGGGAGTTCCAATCACTGAACTCCTACATCATCATGACAAGCTTAACCCTTATTTCAGCCTGTCGTTGTAATACATCCATGCCTCTAGAGATGAGGCGGTTGGCAGGAGGTGGGTGGGAGGAATTGCATTTGTCCCTCTTTCTCTTTGTTTCTATGTCCCTATGCGTCAGTGTACATTCATATTTGTCCGCAAATCTGGAATTACTAAGAATGGATGTCTTTAAAAGATACCTGGTGGATAATGGAAGAAAGCTCAACAACTGGTGTGAGAACACAAAAAGATAAGATGGGGACAGAAAGAAGGAAAGAGTGTCAAACTATAAAAGCCTGTTTGTTTGTTTTTTTAAAGCATAAGACTCTTCCAAGTGGGAGAAAGCGATGTCAGCAGTATGAACCTTGTTGGATTAGATTTACCTGTGAATAGGACAATGAGAAATTAGAAATGCTTGCGAAAGATCTTTCCTCCAAATTTTCCCCTTCATCTGTCCCGATTTGCCTTGCCCTGGATGCAGAATGCCTCCCATGCACTTTTTCTTTCTATTCTTCTTCCGACTTAGATGACTAGCATTTGTCAAGACTGCTGCAGTGGCAGTATACCTCTGTGGCTTGATCAACAGAAGCCCCATTACCATCCTTGAAATTTCTCATGGGAATGTGTGCATGGGAAATATTTGTTCTGAAATCTCACTGGAGGGTTGTAGGGAGGAAAAGCCTGGCCAGTTCTACCTTTTCCCACAAAGTGTTGAGTGTGCACATGTGCTAGAGCAATGCTGCATATATCCTGAAGGGCAATTGGGACTGTAAAGTGTGTGTGTGTGTGTGTGTGTGTGTGTGTGTGTGTGTGCTTGAACCTGTCACCACTCACCACTGGACATTTTGCTTCTCCAAATCCCACCTCCCGCTGCTTTCCTGGTCCTGGTACTCCATACACCTGGGAGAGGGTGTTTTCCAAGGTTGCCTCTCTCTGGCTGGCCTCCCTAGCTTTGGATGGTGGCAGTGACTAAACTATCAGTTACTCAAGTTTGCCCAGTAAAGTAGGAGGCTGTGTGCTAGGAGACACCAACTACTAGGCACTTTTTCCTGGCCCTCCACCTCCCTTTCAGACTCTGGTTCCCAGAATTTCAGTGTGGTGTAGTGAACAACATTGACCTTGGATTAGGGAAACCTATGTTCACACTTCCACTCAACCATGAAGCTCATTGCATGCAGGCAAGCCGCACTCTCAACCTAGCCTACCACACAAGGATGGCATCGTGGGATGACTCATGTAGGCCACTCTGAGCTCCTTGGAGGAAGAGACAGATACAAGTGTTTCAAGAAAGTAAATAAAATGAGCCTAGGGTCAAGAGATAGAGCTAGCAGCTATAGTGATGGCTTCTTCGCAAGCATCAAAGGCTGCATTCTCAAGTGCATGCTTTTTATTCATCGTACAGTATGAATGGTGTTAGAGAAAAATTTAACTTCTTCAACCTCGGGTTCTTGTCCATTCACAAACCAAACACAGCAGCTCAGAATAATTTCTTTGTGTGTTTATTTTTAAGAACAAGTTGTTCTGACACACACATGCTAGATGTAAACTCGTGTGTGTCTACAGAGGTAAACTCGTGTGTGCAGGGAGAGTCCCTGCGCATTGCTTTCTCTCCGCTGACAGGCTCCTACGACAAGGGGGCGGGGCGCCTCGTGCAGGAGAGTAACAGTGGGGTGGAGAACTGCAGAACTTAGCTTTCCACCCCACCTCGAGCGACGCCAGTGCTTACTGTATTATAGAAAACCCTTCCTCCTAATACATATTCACCTGAAACTCAATCTTCCTCCTATCCCTAAAGTTCTGATTACCTGGCTACATTCTTAAGCCTTCCTATCCCCAGTGGCATCGCTCTAGGTGGGGCGGAATGCTAAGTTCCACACTGTGCTGACCTCTGTTTACTCCCCAGCACGAGGCGGCCCCACCCCCTCACCTTCAGAGCCATTCAGGGCGCCAAAGGCAATGCTTCAGCGAGATAGGATCAGACCGCAGCGAGAGCCCTCAGCAAGCCAGGATGAGAGAGAGAGTTCTGCTGCAATCTTGCTTTTTTTTATACTGAAAGCCTTCATTAGTCCATCATGGATCACAGCTGGGGGCTGCAATCCAAAGTCCTAATTATTGGTAACACCTGGGGGGCACACCCTGCATGGGTGGTAGGTGTACCTCCACCCACACAGTCCTGGGTGTTAACCCCTTGCTGCCCAGTCCTGTCAAAGTCCTGTCAAAGTCCAAGTCTTCATCTGTTAACTCTTGCTGCCCGGATCTGTCAACAAGGGTCCACTGCTGACATCACACTTGGCTCCTGCCAGTCTTCTGGATCTTCTTCCACTACACCATGACACCTATCCTCCTATCCCAATTCCTTCCAATTCCTATCCCCAGCTCAGTGGCGTCGCTTCGGTAGGGGCGGGGCTGTAAGTAATGCTCCGTCGTAGTCTCTTTACCGAGCGAGCAGGAGGCAGCCCCGCCCCCTCACTGTCGGAGCCAGTCCCCTGCGGAGAAAGCAGCAGGCAGGGTGCCTGCTGCTTTCTCCGCAGGGGACTGGCTCCGACAGTGAGGGGGCGGGGCTGCCTCCTGCTCGCTCGGTAAAGAGACTACGACGGAGCGTTACTTACAGCCCCGCCCCTACCGAAGTGACACCAGTGCCCCAGCTGTGTAACAGACCCCATCACAGCTTACAGGATCCACAGGGCTAACACCCTCTGAGCCAAATCCCCCACCAAGGACCTTCATTAGACCCAGGATGAAGGGAAGAAGGTGGCAGGTCATTAGCTTCCCTTCAACCTAACTCCAAGCCAAGCCCTGGCTACCTGCGAGTTGCTAAGGTTCTCTGGGATCATATGGACAACTCACAGCCCTTGCTCAGTTTGGGAAGAAATGGGAGTTAGTTCTGATGTCCAGTATTTTTTTCCAGCAAGGGTAGGAGTAAACTACCTTTCACAGACTCTCTCCTGCCTTCCAGTTGTTGAATTTCCAGCAGATCTATGCACTCAGTACTTGTATTTCTTACGTAGGGAATGAGGCTTCAATCCTATCCACACTTACCTGGGAGTAAGCCCCATTGACTGTAATGGGACTTGCTTCTGAGTAGGCATGCATAGGGTTTAATAGTCATAACCTGCACCACCAGGATGAGACTTGGCAAGCGAGAATAGTGCTCGGTGACCAGAAATGCATGTGTTTTAGACTGGTTCTGTTCACCGCATCAGGCAAACATCTGCTCACCAGATCAGTTACAATTAAATATCCATATTTCCAGAAACTATCAGTCATAGTTTTTTTTTAAAAAAAAAAACATTCATTTCCTGCTTTATATACAGCATCAGCCATATTTACAAGTAAAAAACACACACAAAAAAACACCATGTTAAGGAATGAAATATGTTCTTGACGTCTCTTGTAAAGTACCAGAGGAAACTGCTTCCTCCTTTCTCTCCCATCACAGCCGCTTAGGGCAAAGTAGAAGACCCCCTTGGTTTCCCCATCCTTGTATCTGGTTCAAACAGCAAAGGCATTTAGAGGGTGTTTGTAATGGCTGAGCCACAGCTGAGGAACTACCTTCCCCTGGAGCATCTTTTACAAATGGGCCAGCTGTTAATGGCAGAGGCTATAACCCTGCTGGGGGTAAAGCTTTTAGAGTTTGTCATCTTTTTTACAGACCTCAAGCATCTAATTTCCGAGTCAACATTCATAAGCACAAGGTGAGCCAAGCACGTGGATAACTGCTACAGCCGGTGTCGGCCATGTGGAAGGCTTAAAAATAGGCCCTGTTTCTGTACCGTTCTTGTAGCATAAAGCCCTGGGAGGAACGTTGCTAAAAATGACAATCTGTATTTATAGCCCGTCAAAGTACTGTGCTCGATCTTTGGTGTGTACAGTGATTTGTACCCTGAGACATCTCTTGTTTTTCTTATCAGAGTTGTCAAGCCTCAAAGCTTCAGAAGCCTTTTTTTCCCCTTAAAGAGAGAAGAAACAGCAGTGGACTATTCCGATTATGTCTTCTGCGCAGTTTGATCCTGTCTGCCATTGCTCAATACAGTACAAAGTACGCATCGTAGAAAGTAAGACATCTGTATCGTAGAACGGCCTGTGGGTGCCTGATACCGTTGCCTTGTTAGAACTCAGCTGGCCAGTGTTTGGATGGGATACTGCTTGGGAGCCCCACGGAAGCTGTTCTGGAGCTCACAAAGGAAGAGCAGGGCAGAAGTGTGATAAATCAATGGAAACACTCCTAATGGTCTTTCTTTGTGAACTAGAATTATCTTGTCAGGGTGGTTTAAAAGCTCTCAGCTGTTGAGGGCTCCAGAATAACTACCACCTCATGGTTCTATAAGTTCCTGGCAATCAGTAACATGGGTTCATATTGCCATTCGGTGCTGAAACAAGGGTTCAGACAACCAAGTCATAGCTTGGGGATCTGTATGTATTACTACGGTTCTTATGCACAGCACGCCAGATGTTGGTGGCTGGATTTGACCTGTTGAATACTGGGTACAAGTGGCGTTCATAGAGGGGGCGGTACTGTAAGTTGCACACAGGTATATGCAGCACTATACGGTGGCCCCACCCACTCGCTGTTGGGGCCATTCCGAGCAGCGAAGGCAATGCGGAGAAGACTCCCTGCATCTTGCCTTCACTGCTCAGAATGGGTCCGACAGTGAGTGGGCAGGGCCACCGTGTAACGCTGAGTAGAACTGTGAGCAACTTACAGTACTGTCCCTCCCACTCTACAAATGTCACTGCTGGGTACTTCTCAAGGACCTGGGATATTCACATATATTTTTGTAAAATGTGTGTTGCTCCAAGTAAGACTGCTTTCTGTATTTGGTGTGTAGTGATTTCATTTATGCCTAAGGTGTTATTAGTTTGAAGTTTGCCTTTCTTGTCACTGATTCAAGTGGGCTTATACGTAGCAACAGAGATATGCAATACAAGTGTTATTGTTTATACAGTGTATAAATTACCGAAAAGTGTTATTATTTATACAGTGCCGTCAATGTGCATGATGGCACTTTACATGACATGCAATGATGGATCCTTGCTCCATGGGGCTTAAAGTCCAGATATTGACACAAGGGTGTCAGAGGGAAGGGGATAGAGATGGCTAGACAGAAACACTGACAGAAGCAGACAGAGGAAAGAGATGTGGTTCAGTTTCATGTACTTAAACTTAGCTACAGTAGTGACTAAGAGGGACTTTCTGCAGCCATAGCATGCAGCCGCACCAAAATGGGCTGCTCTGTATACTCTGGTGGGGGAGGGGGCAGATCAGGAAGCTTGGGAAGGAAAAGGGAAAATATTACCCCTCTGTAAGCCTCCTGATCGCCAATGGGTCTCCTCAGACCTGTGCCATTGTCTTTAGCTGGCGCAAGTCCCAGGAGCAGTAGCGTCACTGCAGGGGGGGCGGAGCTCCAAGTTCCGTCGGGCTCTGACCCTCCGTTACACGACGGGAGAAAGCAGCCCCGCCCCCTCGCCTTTGGAGCACTTGCTTTCGTCGGCCGGAATGGCTCCAATGGCAAGGGGGCGGGGCCACTTTCTCAGATTCAGATTCAGAACCTTTATTGGCATAATTAAAACATACATAACATACAACATAGACATATAACAAGTAAGGGTGAAGAGTCCTAACCTAGCATACACTACCCATATGACTTGCACTGCGCCTCTTTACAATTAGCTTTAAGTAGGTTGCAACTTTTTCTGTTAATACAACATCTACACCCTGTAAAATAATCTGGATTTTTCCTGATCCTCCCAACTCCACCAATTGGACAAGATCAGATATAAATATTTCTCACGTAGATCACTATACAGGGGGCAATAAAATAACATATGGTGCAGAGATTCCACACCTCCCACAGCACAAGAACAACATCTCTCCCTAGAGGGAATCCCTCTAAATCTCCCATAAAGTAACTCTGATGGCATGACATTAAACCTTGCCAATAAGAAGGCCCTACAATCAGATGGGCATTTTAGGTGGTATAAATACTCTGTCAGTTGGCCATACTTAATAGGAATCTGATAATGAAGTGGTGAGCATGTCGTGTTGGCAGCATGCTGAAGTTCTTGCTGTTCAATATCCAGGAGCCTGCCCCTAATTGTTCTAAATGCTTGTTCGTGGGTCAGTGAACCTACTATATCTAAAGCAAGGCCTATAGATTGTATTTTATTTTCAAAATAAGTGGCCCCAAAAAGGGGGCTCAGAGTCCAAGAGAAGTCGGGTAAGTAAACTATCCTGGTCTAGATCGTAGAAAACTCTTAACCAAAATTTAAAAAATCTCAGCCATGCCACAGTCTCCACCCAAGATTGACCAGCTTCTAAACAGAGAGTGGCATAGGCGCCACTTTCTCCCGTCGTGTAACGGAGGGTCAGAGTCCGACGGAACTTGGAGCTCCGCCCCCCCTGCAGTGACGCTGCTGCCCAGGAGACAAAGAGAGTGAGTCGGGAGGCTAGGAAAGGGAAAGCATCCAGCGCAAGTCATTCGCACTGGGTGTCACCCCCTGCCTCTTTCGAAATGCCTCCCACCTGCTCTGCTATTCTGCCCTGGTGCTCACATGGGGGTGCACTGTGTATGGGCACTGTGTATGGGCATGTGTTGGCAGGGGTAGGGGAATGAGCGGAAGAATTTGGAGGTGCGTTCAGGCTGTGACTTGCATTGGAGAAGTAACATGCAGCATGTTCTGGCGCCTTGGGGGGCATAACATGCATATGATGAATGTGGAGAGGAACTGCATGCAAGGCATCGTACGACTTGGTGTTACTAGCAACAGCCAGTTCATTGTAGTGTCCCCAATGCGGCAGTAGCAGTATGCCTATGACCAGTGGGAGGAGGGTAGACAAGGACTCTGCAGAATGCCTATGATGAGCCTTCTATGCACAGAGATCGCTGCATGCATGGGAAAGGGTGGCTTTATACCATGTATTATTTTGTATAATATGTTTCTTCTTAATTGATGGGTTTTCAGTTGGTATATTTCTGACTGCTCATAATGTTACTCTATAAGATAGTTCAGACAACCTTTGGATTTTCTGCACTGTCCCCATTATCAAACACTTTCACAACATATTTTGCCTCCTTTGTATCAATATTGTTTATATGGAGTCACTACATTTCCATCACCCCACCCCCTTCCCCAACAGCCTTATTTCGCCTATTCCCTTGTACTTTTAATACTTCTTTCGGCTTGGCAACCATTTAGTGCATCATCGATGCACTAAATGGTTGCCAAGCCATAGCATTGTGGTTATTATTAATTTTTACTGAATAAAATACGCTGTTTATCATCATTATTGTGTGGGAGGCCATATCCATTACTTCTTTTCAAATTACTTCAATGACACCTTTTGTTCTTTTGTGAGATGCCCTTTTTATACTTCTGTGGAGTGCATTTTTTCCCCACTTAAATGCCTGAAATAATTTTTCTTCTCTGGTTGAAACAGGAGAATTCTTTAAGAGTGTAAGCTGGAGTTTTGAAGATACAGTAAAATAAAGAGGAGATTAATTTCCTTGCATACAGGAAAGGGATCTTTTAAAAACAAAATATAAAATGACAAGCACCTAGAAACATTAAAAACAAAAGAAAGAACAAGCATATTAATGGACAAAAATAGCTAGCTGCATCTCATTCCCCTACACACACACACACACTTTACACTGTATATGTATATGAAATATATGTATATTTTCCATGTATATATGTATATTTTCCATGTATATGTATTTTATATACATATATAGAGGAGTGAGATGCAGCTAGCTATTTTTATATCTTTTTAATATTTAAAATATACATGGACAAAATTGGGCAACAACTTAAAAAAAATGAATACTGCATATATTGTCACACGTCAGTGGATGCTTTGAAGCTTCACATTTTTTAAAGAGGACTGTGAAGAGCAATAAAAAGAAGTTTTTCGGCTGCAATCCTTTTATACACTTACCTGGGAGTGAGTCCCATTGAAATCAACTGGACTTAGTTCTGAGTAGACACACCTAGGATTGCACTGTTACAGCACAATCCTATCCAACTTACACCACCGGTGTAACCAGCGGTGCAGCGAGAACAGGAGGCCCCAGAACGGAAAGGGGATTCAAATCCCCTCCAAAGGGGAATTCAAAGGGGATTTAAATCTCCCCTCCAAAGCCTCCCACCCTGCCCTCCCCCGCTGGTTACACTGGTGGGGGAAGTTGGATAGGATTGCACTGTTCGTGTGTTGCATTTTCATATGTAGACACCCAACCACAGATACATATTTATGAAATTGTTCGCAGACTACCGGCAAAGGTTACCAAGCAGAAGTGTGAAGAATCTCCTCTATCTTTGGGGCATATACCTTTAGGGATTTCAGGGATCAGCATTTTGCCTTATCCCCTCCTTGCATGAGAGCTATGCTTTAAGCTCGTTGGAGCTGCTATGGGGCTAAAGGAAAAGGGATTCCGCAGCCTTAATCGCCTGCCTCAGCATCTTTCCTGCATTTGGCTGTGATCAGTGCTTCCCACCCACTCAGAAGATCAGACCAGGATTAGCTGGTCATCTGTGGAGGCCAAGTAGGAATTTCTTTATTATTATTTTTTGCTCTCCTGCTCAATTGACTGGGGTAAGAGAGCTTTTTCTCCTATAGGTTGAGTATCCCTTATCCAGACTGCTTGGGATGGGAAGATGTCTGGATTTGGGAATATTTGTATAAACATAATGAGTTATATTGGGGATGGGACCCAAGTCTAAACATGAAATTCATTTATGTCTCATATACATACACATAGCCTGAAGGTAATTTTGTACAACATTTTTAATAATTTTGTCCCCCAGCATGCCTTACGCTATCCGGCCAGGTACTGGAAAAAGGTGGGGTTTTTTTTGGCATAGCCCTAAAAATGTTTGAATTTTGGAATAGTCTGGATTTTAGATGTCCAGATAAGGGGTATGTAACCTGTACTTTAGACCTACCAAATTGGTCAGGTGTTTTTTTTTTCCTTAGCCAGGTGCTCAATCACAACTGGCAGGTATGGTGCAGGTAAGGATTAGGCTTCAAGATCGGTGTGCATCCTGAGAGGAAGTGGAGTGGGCAAAGGGGAGGCTAGAATCGGTCTCAAGAGGCTGCTCGGCTCAGGGATGCTGGCAGGGAACCCCTGGTTTATGGATTGTACAGTCACCCGCAAAGCTGCTCAGCTTGTGGGGAGGACAGTGCAATCCAGATCTTCCCTGATCCCTTTGAGAGGTTGGCATTGATAAACTGTAATCATGGAGAGTGATCGTCAATTGAGACTCAGGATGGCCATGAAGGACTAGACAGCATCTGGCTGTCTCCCCCCAAGGAAGAGAGCCCACAATAAAAGAGGGTGGAATCTAGTATAGAAAGGACCACTGCAAATGTTGTGTATATGCATTAAATAAATTGTGGCCTATTTAAACCCAAACTGCTTGTCTTGTGCTTTTTCATTGAGGGTTGTGCCGGCAGTAAGAAGTCTGCTTCCCTGAGGTGCATCTTTCACCTTTTTCTGCCACCACCTAATTCCTGAAGCTCCAGGGGGAGCCCAAATGAGGACATCAGAGCCCAGTTTGCTCCTTTCAAACCCTTCACTGATGCAGTGGCATCTAAGCTCAAATGTCATTGGCGGCAAGGCGCAGCTATGGTGGCGGTGCAATGTGCTCTACTATAGTGGTGACATTGCTTTGAAGTAGTTTTCTAGTAAAATCTACCTTTGTGGGGGAAAAAAAACGGGCCTGGTACTATCATCCTCATTCTGTACCTTGGAGAAGTCAGTTGTACATTCTGGACTTCCACCCCCTGGGCCAGAGAACGATTCTGTCTTTGGATCTCCATTTTCTCCACTTATACAGAAGGGTTTTGATGTAATTAAACATCCAGCCTATCCTGCGCTCCTTGTGTCACTTGGAATCTCTATTGCCTTGCTTCTTGGACCTCTGCCTCAGGAAATAAATGTCTGGTGCATTAACCTACTGCACCAAGCAGTCCCCTTACATGAGACTTCGCTAATGCCTTTGCCGTTAAATATATTGACCACTACTATTATTTTGCCATTATCATTAATTGAATGGAGTCTCCCTTCTGCTGTTGTTTGAACCGAGTGTTGCTAATTCTGCTAATACAGTACTCCCGGCCAAATGTTAACTAATTGCACACTAAGATTAATTTAATCATCAATTAAGCCGAGAAAATTGAAAACATTCTCCGCGCTTTTTGGGAAACCAGTTTTACAAGGGCACATCTGAACGCCAGAACTGAAGTGCTTGCTCTTTTGGATCTAAGAAGGGGGTCACTTCTGGCCTTGTGCGTCTGTGCGTTTACAGCGCTAAATAATTCAGCAGCTTTCCGAATCTGATAATGGCTAAATCGGTTGTGGCCACAAAGGAATAGTTCCGATTGTCACTTTGCTCACATGCTCATAATATTATGGTGTCACTCACATCTGCCAGGAGCAAGGTCACCCACTGGGTACTCAAGCGACTTCTGCTGACTGATCCCAGAAGCCTTCTTACTGAAACTTAATATATTTTTAAAGCTGGAAAGTGATGAACATGTACTTCAGCCCGGGATGGATTCATCAACTGCTCTCCTTCCAGTCGACAGGAACTGGTTTTAATAGATAGCTTGTTGGGGGGAAAACACTTTATAATTCTGAAGGACTTCTATTAGGGTTATATCAAATTAAGTACCTGTACGGGTGTTTTTTTTTTTTTTTTCAGCTTTCAGGAAGCAGTGGAAAAGGAATGTTGAACCTAGCACTTGAGATGTGAATGGAAAAGGTCATCCACAGTAAGTGAAAATTTATTCACATGTCAAATCTTTCATGTCGGGGAGAATCCAGACTGTGGGCTGAAAAGCTGTTCATGTCAGGCCTCTAATTAGGCCTGTGACTCACTCTCATGAATAATATATCAAGCCACATATTAGCGACTAATCCCGCTAAATCATCAATTTACAGTAACCCTTGGCTGCGGCAAGTGTAATAGTGAAAATGTCAAAGAGGCGGCAGTATTTTTCCAACAGATGCTAGAAGGTCTGTGTTGTCTCCCTCGATGTTAAACTTCCAAAGCTGCTCATCAAGAGTAACGGAAAAAGGCAGCGGGCATTTTTCAAGGTGAATGGCTTCAGCACAATTTATTGTGCTGATCAAACTTCCGGGGGAAAAAATATTCCCCTTCTATGAATCAAAACAATACATGTGGCTCCATCATATCATTAAGATTCCAGCTTCAGCTAGCTATGAACACAGTGGGGCTGTGAGATAGGAACACAGTTTTCCCAGTGATTTTTCCCGGTTGTCTCGTCTTAAAAAGGTAAAGGTGACCCCTGACAATTAAGTCCAGTCGTGTCCGACTCTAGGGTGTGGTGCTCATCCCCATTTCAAAGCCGAAGAGCCAGCGTTATCCGAAGATGCCTCCGTGGTCATGTGGCCGGCATGACTCTCCTTGCTGCAGCGCATAGCATGCGGCTGGAACACGGAGCGCTGTCTACCTTCCTGCGCATGCAAATAATTCTGCTACGTTAGGACCTTTTCACATTAGGACCTTTCCACATGTTATGCAACAACAAACTGGCTTGTAGCTGAGTGCACCTTTTACAAGGAGCTGCATCCAGGTCTGGCTCTCTGATGAGTGTGCTTGTGATTTGGAGAAGCAAAATGTCCATTGGTGACAGGTTCAAGCACCCCCCCCACACACACACACACACTTTGCCATCCCAATTGCCCTTCAGGATATATGCAGCATTGCTCTAGCACATGTGCACACTCAACACTTTGTGGGAAAAGGTAGAACTGGACATCTTTCCCATTAAAGGAATAGGACTTTTGGATGGTTATGTGTATTCTTTGTATCTATATATCTATATAAAATTTATTACATAACCATACAAAAGTGATTGTCCTTTATCTTCTTACTAAACATAAGACGAGGCTGTAACCCGCTAATGAAACATGCTTCTTCATTTACCCCAAATAGCTTCATAAAAATGTAAAGGTGACCCCTGACAATTAAGTCTAGTCGTGTCCGACTCTAGGGTGTGGTGCTCATCCCCATTTCAAAGCCGAAGAGCCAGCGTTGTCCAAAGACGCCTCCGTGGTCATGTGGCCGGCATGACTTTCCTTGCTGCAGCGCATAGCATGCAGCTGGAACACAGAGCGCTGTTTACCTTCCCGCAAGTGGTACCTATTTATCTACTCACATTAACATGCTTTGGAACTGCTAGGTTGGCAGGAGCTGGCCAAGCAACGAGAGCTCACCCCGTTGCGGATTTGAACTGCCGACCTTTCGATCGACAGCTCATGGTTCAGCGGTTTAACCCACTGCGCCACCCGCTGGCCCAAATAGCATCATACCTGGATTAAAATTAAAATCAGAAAAGTGAACAAGTGCAAATGTAAAGTTTTAGCGCTACGCTTTAAGCACATTTAATGCTACGGAGTAAATCCCATTGAACTCAGTATGACTTACTTGTAAGAAAATGTGTTTACAGTGCAGTTCTGTTCACATTTACCTTGAAGTAAGTCAGGCCACGTTCAATGTGGCTTACTCACAGGTAAGTGTGCATAGGGTTGTGCTGATAGAACCTTAATGAGCACTCAGTTCATTCCAGTGGAAGAGAGTTACAGCGCAATCCTACCCAGCTCCTCCACTGGTGCAGTCAGTGGCGGAGGGTAGAACGGGAGGCTTTGGAAGGGAAAGGGGATTTAATTCCCCTTTACATCTCCCCTTTAAAGAGGATTTAAATTCCCTTTCCCTCCCAAAGCCTCCCGTGCTCCCTCCACCACTGCTGCACCAATACCGAATATTGCCACAGCCAACCTTTGGAGTGTGCTCGTGCACTGTCCGCTACTCTTGATTTTTGGTAGAGTAGGAAGGGGTGTAGTTGCCTCCCCTGTGACAGAGGCACCGCACGTCCCTGTTGAAATCACATAATAAACATACAGCACTCAGAACTATGCATGTCTTCTTTTTGTGTTCAGTGGGGTGTACTCCAAGGAAAGAGTATATAGGACTGCAGCCCTAGTTGTGTGGATCCGCCAGTAGCCTGGATCACACATTTAGGTTTGAGTCTGGCCATGTGTTGAACTCATTTGGAAGATTTCCACTGCAGCAATTCCTCTCAAAATATTGTGGAGTTAATCCTTCTCTAGAATCACGCAGCTGAGAGGAGCTGAAGGTCATCCACCCTAAACCAGGCAGAATTCTTTACATCCAGTACCTCTAACGGAAGCATGCCCAGAATTTTTACAGCCACAAATCATAACACTTCTGTCATGAGATGCATGCAAATACTACACAAGAATGGTTTGATATACCTATATCTCACTGCTGAGATACTCGCTTGTCAGGCCAGCTTCCAGACTTTTTACGGATGTGCAACTCAGCAATGAAATATAGTGCATCCAACCACTTTTTGCTGATTGTTTTTGTTCGGCACCAAATTAAGCACTTTTATGTCCCATTGATTTCGCTGTTGAAGATTTACGTACGTGCTTCCTTCTCTCCAACTGAAACAACGGGACTTAAAGGGCCTTAACTTTGACAAGATTGTGCCCTTTGTTTTTATGGTGGCATGCTATGTAAAATTGATGTAATTTGCAGGCACAGTTCAGGCTAAGCTAAGCATTTCTAACAGCCCATTCCAACTCAACTCCTCTCCAAGTCAGGCATAAGTGTGGCCTAAGTGCAGCCTAAGTTAGGCAGAAGTTATGTCTGAGTTAGGTCAGAGGTATGCCTGAGTTAGGCAGGCTGCAGTTTCTGTGGCCCAGCACCACCCCAGGATCCAGGCAACACTTACCTCCCAGGCAGGCAGGCTCTTCTCCAGGCTCCGTGTCTGGCTCAGGCATGTGCAGGCCTCTGTCTGCATGTGTCAGCGTCCATCCATGGCAGCCCGGTCGCAAAGGGGCTGACCGCAGGCATGGGGGTTGCGCCAGTCATGTGGTGGGCGCAGGGCAGGTGACAGGTGAGCGAGGTGCCTGAGCCCAGCCGCCACAGGGCACCCTGTGCATCAGCCACCTGCTGCAGGGGAGAGTGGCCGTCCCCTCCCTCCTGCAGAAGGCGATGCCACCCCCAAGCCACGTTGAGGCTGCACTGGGGGGTGAGCGGGGGAGGGAAGGGAAGGGAGGGGGGTGGGAACATCACACACAAGAGGGGTCTCATGAGGACTGGAACTGCCTCTGACATGACTCGCCCGTGCGCTGCCTGAAGCCCTGGGCCTCCAAGGCCGGGGCAATGCCCACAAAGAAGGCATCCCGGCGTGCCTGCTGCTCTGTGCCCCGGCCAAGACCGAGAGATGCCTTGGGCTTGTCTGCTGCGAGCGTGAAGGGCTCACACAGCTCATCACACCCCCAGATGGGGCGACGACGGTGCCTCGCGGCAGGCACTCTGGCAGGGTGGGGGGTGGCCAGCAGCCATCATCAGGGAGTGGGAGGGGAGGCAGACACACAGGCAGGCAGACAGGGGGTGCTGGGGAGGGGCATGGGTGGGTCAGAGACAGACAGACAGACAACAAGGCTGGTGGGAGACTGATTCCAAGAGAGGGGTCTGCAGAGACTGATAGGGACACAGGGGGCGCTCCGCAGATGAAGGTGATGCATAAACAGGCGCCTCTTATGCAGACAGACTTTGGGTGGAAGTGGCTGCATTATGGGCGGACCTTCGACAGATGTGCCTGCATTACGGGCGGACGCCCTGGCTGTCACTGTTTGCCTGCCTGAGAGGCCCCCCTGACTCCCCCCTCCCCTCTGTGCCATGGGGGGTCTAGCAGCACCCCTGCTGGGTTCTCCCAGGGAAGGGCGTGGCAGTCCCTGCATGGGACTCATGGAGGGGCTTCAGTGCTGGGGGCTGTCTGTGTGTGTAGGACAATGCTTGTGTAAACATTGGGCACATATGTTTCACTGGGGCGCTGCCCGAGAGGCGTCTTTATTGTTCTGGAACGTTAGCAGAGATGGCCAGGCGAGGCTGCCAGGGGTAGTCACAGCAGCCAATCTGAAAGCAGCAGCAGCACACCTGCCCCATGGACTTGGAGATGCAGGCTCTTCCCCCGTGGAACCACAGCCTGCTCCATAGAAAGGGGAGGGGCAGCAAGTAGGCAGCCAGGGAGGTGGAGCAGCAGCAGCGCCGGCAGCTGAGGAGGGTTGCAGGGCTGGCTCCCTGACCTCTGGCAGCATCGAGGCAGACGACAGTGGCCCAGGGGTGCTCCCAGGAAGGTAGGTGGTAGTGGACGTTCCTGGGGAGACAAAAAACAAGGGGGAGTTACATGTCAGCTGGTATGTGGAAGCAGTCACCATTGACGACAAGCCAGTGTGTTGGTTGCAAAAGCCTGCAGGGAGAGAAATAAAACACAGCTGATAGGTGTGACACACATAGCATGGTCTGAGCTGCTTACCTGGGTGTAAGGAGAGCATGATCCTGTAAGGGGAAAGGGTCAAAGAGAGCAAGAACAACACAACTTGGGGGTCACAACCATGGCAAACCTAGCAATACTGACCTGTCAGTAGACCCTGTGGAGAAAAGGGGGGGGGGGACAGCTGGTGTCTACATAAGGCTAACAGTTCCACACTTGTGGCATTGTCTGCTCACATGACTACAGGCAGCAATCAGACACAACAGTGGTAAAGAGACATGTATCCTATATATCATAGCAGGCTAAGCAGGCAGTTATCAGACAAGTCACTGGTAAAGAGGCATATCATAGCAGGCTATGCAGACAGCTATGAGACAACATATTGGTAAAGAGGCATGTATCCTTCCTATATTTCTAAATGCAAAGAGGCAGCAGTCAGACCACATGTCAGCACAAACCCTGCTCTTACCTGCTGGTGTTGTTGCCTGTGGGGGGGAAGAGGGGCTGGGAGAAAGACATGGGTTAGCAAACACTTGTATGGAGGCAGCTGCCCAGGCACAGCTGTAAACAGGTTGGCCACAGCCAGAACAGCCCTCTCTGCCCTAGAGGGAGGCAGAGAGGAGAAGAGAGAAGTTTGTGAATTTTGCCCTCCACCAACAAAGTCCCACTTTGTGGCTGTGGGGGACAGAACCCCACGCCACGTGTTCAGAGAGAGAGAGAGTAACTGGAGGTCTGGGGCTGGGCTTTTGTGGGAATGAGGCTGGGTGGGGCTGGGTGCTGATAGGCTCCCTATCTTAGGCATAACTCTGTCGGTTTCCAGACCTAGCAGGCCCAACTCCGTCCTAACTCTGACCTAACTCAGGAGTAGGGTGTTAGAAATTTTCAGGAGAGGGCTGGCTTGGGTAAGGTAAAATGGCTCCTATGGGTCTCCTCGAATTTGGGTCCACCTTTTGGTCGACCTAAATTTTGTGTCAGCATTTGTGTTGGAGGGGGCGTGTCTGTGCTTGCCAGGGTCTGGAATCCAACGTTAATTGGTTGCCGCCCCGTTACACCCACGGTCCGCCCATATTCCACCCACTTTTAGGTCAACTTTAGGTCTGACTTGTGCTGCTTAGCCCTTTGGTTGGAATGGGCTGTTCTTAGTCCGTCGGTTGTAACTTCGACCTAACTTTGACCTAACTTCACCCTAAATGGTTGCGTTCCAGACCTAACTTTGACCTAAACGACTTAGGCTGACTTTAGGTCTGACTTGGGCTGCTTAGCACTTGGGTTGGAATGGGCTGTAAGTTTCATTGATTTCATTGGGAAAAAGCAGATGCTGAAATTTCTCCCACTGAAATCAGTGGGATTTAAAAGTGTGGAACGTTGGCTGAATCAGACTCTTATGCTGCTACAAAAATACTGTGTGTAGTTATTGTGAAGAAACAATATGCATGCTTTCAAAGTACAGTAAGTAAATGGTGCGTGAGGAACCAATTTGGGTGATATATGTTAAAATGGGACCTGTAGTCCTATGTGTGCTTGCCTATGCATGGAACATGCCTGGATTTGCACTGTTAGGGAGGATGAGTTTCTGTAACCAGTAATATCATATAGTTTGAAATGTTTAGGTAATAGAATTTTAGGAAGAATGAAGGATTTCAAAAAGGTCAACGCTTCCATTCCTATTCAGTCAATGCTTCCATTCCTATTCATTTCAGGCCCTGCCCTATTTCAGGCCCTGCACTGCGCCACCCGCTGGCCTAGCAAGCATTCTAGGGTAAGGGATATTCAAAATCTGGAAGGAGATATGCAGAAGAGGAGTTCATGAGTGTCTTTACCAGTTATTGAAAGAACTGAAAACATGCACAGTGCTCTGAACAAAAACTGGAAACTTACAACATCAGAAATTCTAAATGTCAAGCCCTAGGAAGAAATTCTGATGAGGAGGATCTTGGAAAAATCTCTGCTCAGACTTCCTGTGTCATCATCTGGTGTTTCTTGTTTCGGCTGTAGCTTGAATTGTGACTGTGGGTAATACTGACAGGTATTGTTAAACAGCTTTGTGCCATCATTTGATGTTTATCGCCAATTAGCTTGTTTGACAGTTAACAGCTCCCAGCTGTTCTGTGTCACTGTTGCATTACTGCGAATTATGAACATATGAAGCTTCCTTCTATGGTCTACCTAGCCCAGCATTGTCTCTTATGAATGGTAGCAACTCTCCAGAATCTCAAACCTTTCTAGCCTCACTATCCAATATCCTTTTAACGAGAGATGCAGGGTGATAAACTGAGAATTTTCTGCATATAAATCATGCGTTTTGTCACTGAGCCTTTTACTCGAATGAACTAAAACAGGGGTTCTCAACCTTTGGAGGCCCGGGTACCCCCTATCACGGTCCAATTTTCTGAAGTAATTAATTAGCTAATTAAACATTAAATAAAAAGTACTAAAACAATTTTAAATGTGAAAAAATGTCTTACTTAACTCTGTGTGTGTGTGTGTGTGTGTGTGTGTGTGTGTGTGTGAGAGAGAGAGTGAGAGAGAGAGAGAGAGGGTGAGTCAGACAGACAGACAAACAGACAGATGGGGGGATTGCATTTAAGTTCTAATTAACAAGTAATTAACTACTGATTGATGCTGGTAAGGGGCAGGCTCTGGCGTACCCCCTGCCATTGGTCCGCGTACCCCTAGGGGTACTAGCACCACAGGTTGAGAACCCCTGAGCTAAAGGAATGATATGTGAAAGCCGTGGCAAACTATGTACCCATTCTGGAATGAAGTTTTGATATTACCCTAATTAATCTGGAATTCCAGTGGAATGACATGGGCAGAGAGAACAAGCAAGGAGCAGAACAGTGGAAATCTACTTATCAGTAGGGGGGGGGGAAAGAACTTTATCTTTAAGAGAAGCCATATTTATATACTGAGTCTCATTGAGTAAAGTAGCATACTATTTATTATAAATATGGTTTCACATGCGTGAAAGAAACCCCAAAGGATTTCCATTGCAACCTCCTGGAAAGGCTTCCTTCACCTGAATGAAGCTTTGCCAATTTCAGTCTCTTTGCCCTCTGGGCCATGCTTATGAAAGTTGCCAGGAGTGAAGTCAAAGTCATGGGTTGTTTGTTCAGCATTTAGCAGGATTTCCACGCTAAGCTCCACTTTACTGGCAGCGCTTGATCCTTCAGTCATTAGGCAGGCAACATTTCTCCTTGACTCCTAACAGGAACTGCAGGAAAATGTGCATAATGAATGTTCGCAGAACTCTCAGCAAGTTCCAGGTGTGCTAATCGCAAAGGCACATAGACTCTGTTGGCATTTGTGCTTTGAAAAAGGAATGAATGATTCAAATTGTGTTTGGGTTTTGAAAAATAAATAAATAAATAGCATTCTCAAGGTTAATAGCATTCTGAGCAAAGAACTGAAGTCTATTCTGATCAGTGGCAAAGCAGGGAGCAGCTGTCATCATTTGACTTCTCGGATGGGCGGCCCATATTCAATCTGATCAGCACTCCTGATAAGAACAGAAGTTGTGGCCTTTGGCTGAACAATACATTTTCTTGGGTAACCACAGGCTATTAATAAGATGTCTGCCGCTTGCCAGCCACTCTTTCCCTCCCCTAACAACACATGCGCTGACTGTATCCTTACATACTGTTTTTTCCAGGCTCTGCCACCGCCGCTTCTAAAAAGTACCTTTTTTCTGGCGGCACCACCTTGGATTTTGCGAGATCCAAGATGGTGCCACTGAAAAAAGGTACTTTTTAGAGCGGTGGCGGCTTTGGGGGGGGGCAGGAGTCCTGGCCGGTCCGGATGCAGCCAGCCAGGCTCCAGGGGGGGGCAACAGCAAAGGTGGCAATGGCAGCGGCTACTATGGCAGCTATGGCGACGACGGGACAGGCAAGTGGCAGCGGCGGCAAAATGGACATTCTCATGGCCAAAAATAAATAAATAAATAAATTCGGCAGCCCTTTGCGTGGTGAGTGGGCACTTTGTGCCCACAATTGTTTTTAATTAATTAATTAATTAATTCAGAGGTGTGTCCTGGTTTCGAATCGGGAAAATATGGTAACCCTACTTATCAAACAGTGATCAGATAGATACTACTTTCAGGAAGGCTGCAATTAGGGCATGCATCCTCCCCCATTTTTGTCTCTCGTATGCCTTGACCACTTTTGCTATGAACGTTTTATTGTCCTGTCTACCATGAACGTATCTATTCTATTTTACATAAGATGTTAGCAGGCCCAGCCCAAGCCCAATCACCACTTGAATCAGAGTGCAAATTCCACTGTCCCACCATGGCTGCCCCCTCCAAAACTGCCTAGAAGGTAGCAATCTGGCCTCCTACCCTTTCACCATGCTACTTCCTCACTTGGTCTCTTTAAACAAAAAATGTGAGGCTCCCCACACAGTTTGTACACCCGGTTTTGTTGAAAGAGACTGCACAAAGGAGGAGTGAGGTGAGGGGAAAGGAGGCTGGATTGCAAACGTCTGGTCTGCTTTTGGTCTGCTTTGTGCTCACTGAAAGCACATTAGAGCAACTTTGTCCACAGCAGGCTGGAAGGAGACAGCAGCAGACTTGGGCTGAAAAACACCCTGAGTGTGTTTAGCTCTCTCTCCAAAACATAACACTTGATACAAGTGCAAGCCCCATAGTCTGCTTCATGCATGGGTTGGCCATGGATGAATTTTTGAGAGAGTGATCCTGCTGCAATATTAATGGCACAATCCTATATAAGGATGTGTAGCAGGCCGAAAGGGCCGGCCGCTGCATCCTAAACCCAATCCGGGCTGCCCAATTCAGGCTGTTAGGTCGCATCTCGGGAGAAGGGGATTTCGCCCCCTTCCCCGGGTGTAGGCAAGCCCAGGGCCTATGGGCCTCCTCGGATGCATGCCAGCTCTGTGTAAGGCCGGTGCAGCCTGGGAAGTGGCTCGGGATATCGCCACTGATATCCCTGACCCCTCCCTTGCTGCCCAAACCCGCCCTCCTGCCAACCAACATGGGCCTTACCTGTGTTGGCTGGCGCAGGACAAGGTAGGTGACGGAGTGAGCAGTGCCAGCCTCCGTGCCAGCGCCACTTACTCCCAAGTCATCGCAACCATACATATTCTCCTCCCCTATTTTTAAACTCCCAACAACTCTATAAATTAGGTTAGGCCAAAAGAGTATGACAAGCCCAAGATCTGAATCCAGATCTCCCTGTCCCTAGTCCATGATTCTAACTGCTTAGCCACAACGGCTCTCTCTATTTCAATGTAATGTGTGGTGAATTTAGCCTAAAAAGATAGTTTGGGGAGTACCAGAAAACACTGGCCCCAAATAGGCCCAAGTGGAGTCTCTGCTGGTAGCTTCACCTACTACAAGAAGCCGTGAAAAGCAGATGGGCCTGTAACTCGTATGTCTTCTTCTTTTGCTTCTGAGAGCAGGAGTAAGCAGAGAGTCTGTCTTCTCAGTTGTTTATGTTTCCTCAATTTTTTATTGTAAAAAATAAAACCATTAAGAGTTTATTCTATTAAACATGATTATAGTTGCTGTCTAAAATCCTCATCTCCACTATCCTATCCCAAGCTTATAGTGGAGAGTCGTGGGTGATTCAGGGCAGGGAGTGGGCTGGTCAGGGGGTGGTTCTGGTGCGGGTGGGGGAGGATCTCAATAGCAGTGGCACACACTGAGATCCTATCCTCATTTCCCTACCCCAAACCACCCCTGAGTCTCCTCAAACGTTCACCAACAAAATAGCTGATAACGGTCCAAGGAGACCCACTGGAGACCAGGTGGTCTACATGGAGGTAAGTAAGAAATAGTTATGTTTCCTGGGCTATATGACTGCCCCCCTCCATGTGTGCTCCGTCAGTGATGCTGCATGCTACGGACTTGTGGGCTATAGGATTGGACCCTAAGTTGGTGACCATCAGTTATCCCTATTGAAATCTGCCCATTATGCAAGCCATCATCTAGCATAGAAATTATTTTTTTAAAGGAGGACTGGAGGTGGTATCAAGGCTTGGCCAGGTTGGGCAGGAGCTGAAGGCCCACTCTTACAAAAGCGCCCACCTGGCTGGCTGACCCCTAAACCCTCAATCTTTGTGACTGTGGAAGTGCTCAATGTAAAGCCCAGTTCAGGGTCTTTCCCCAGGGCCCCCAACAAATTGGTGCCAGCATTGAGGAGACCTCTAGTGCATCACTGCCTTTGGTGAGATGTGAACATTCTGAACAGCAACTGCCCTGCTAACTGGGCAAAGAGGCACCTTGGTGTCCTTTTATATTTAACAGGAGGAGAGCAACTGTCCTCCTTTGCTCCAGCATGGCATCTTTTCCCATGGCTGTTGCTGGTGTCTCTTCGGTATTTTGTGTTTTTGAGTTCCTCTTATAATGAGATTCATCTCTTTAATGAATTCTCCTGTCCTTAGGGACCTGCATCTAAACTGGTGGGTTTCTGGCATTTGTTTGTCTTTCTGTGTTCATGGTAGCTGAACCCTGGGAGGCTTGGTTGGCAAACTGCTACCCTTGGAAGCTCCCATCAATCAAAATTCGGACACATGTTCCCTGAAGAAACCACCTGAGAGAAGATACTCAGAAGTGCTACCCCAATAATAATAACAATAACAATAACAATAACAATAATAATACCGTATTGTCCCGGGTATAAGACGCACCTGATTATAAGACGCACCCTTAAAGTTTGGTGCTATTAAAAAAAATTAATTAAATCACTGGCATTAAATTTATGCCTGATTATAAGACGCACCCCTAGTTTAAAAACTTAAATTAGGAGAAAAAAGTGAGTCTTATACTCAGACCAATACGGTAATAATAATAATAATGCTACCCCAATAGGTTTCTTTTTAAAACAGATGAACTATTAAAGGGGAAAAAAAGAGAAAATCATAGTTTGTATATCTAAAGAACTAGTAAGTAACAGCATTGCCATCAGAAATTCACTGGCTGTGTGTGATGTAGAGAAAAAAAGAGAAGGAATGAAGGAAATGACTGAAGATGCAGAGATTCCTGCTGAAACTTCCCTTTGACTAATTGATTGCTGTGCATGATAGACACAGAAAATAAGAGAGACAAGAAAAACAGATGATAAAAACCCTCTAAGAAGTCATTTTCAAGAAGCATGAAAAATAATGAAGTGAAGCAAGACAGGGATTTAGAACTGGGGGGGGGGGGCACATGACATGGTGTGTGTGATTTATGCCTTTAGCCAAGGAAGACATAAAGACCCACTGACTGATGTACAAATTGGATCCTAATGGGGAGAAACTTGCTAATTAGATGTCAGAAAGTAGTCTTGGAAAATGAGGAGGGGAAAAAAAACAGCTGCCATTAAAGTGCACAAAGGAATATAAAAAAACCCTTTATATAATAATCTAGTATATTGACATCCATGATCAGTTTCTGCAACGCTATACATTTCAAAGAAGTACTGAACTGGCCAGGATCAAAGTTATTTGTTCATGTAGACTGACTAATAGAAAAGCTCTGAAAGAATGTGCAGAACTGAAATAAAAGTGTCCAAATGCACTTTGATATCTACAGACTGTGGCATTGCCAGCTACAAAATTATTTATTTGATTTGCAATAAAAAGGGGAGAAATCTGGGAGAGAAGGGCTCAAGATCACAACACACTGGCCGGACTGAGCAGATGGAAAAAGAAACCATGTCAGTCATTTACAAGCAACCTGCTTCTTTTCAGGAAACGATTGTGACCCATGGAAAATGGAGAGTTGAGGCGGACGTTCTGGAGCTAGTTAAATGCAAACTACCTGTTGTTGGGGAAACAATTTTGCATAGTGCTGTACAGTGCAGCACTATAGTGCTGATTGTTTTTACAGCTATCACTTGTGTGATGAGTAGGGGCAGGAGAAAATGGTGATAACGAAATAAAAACACATCACACTGCTTTCTGCGAAAAAGAAAAATCTGTGAAAAAAAATAAAACCATGTAATTTTGCGTCATTCATCTGTAATGCCACCTACCTAGTATACTTTAAAGCGGTTACAATTGATAAAAACGAGGGGAAAATAGAATAAAAACACATAACACTGCTTTATGCTATTTTGTTTGCGTTCAACACTGAAATCTGCGAAAAGCTAAAACCATTTCTTCCACCTTGTTACCAAAAGAGCTGGTTCTTAGGGGAATTAGCACAGCCCAATTTGGAACAAGGGATCTTGTATACTGGATATCAAATCAGTGTAATGCAGGGCTTCCCTTTTAACTTAGCAAAGAGAGAGACTGAGAGAAATAACTTCAAATAAAGAAGTGTGGATTTATTAAAAAAAGGACAAAGGTAACATTATTGCATAGAGAGAAATAATATATATTCAGCAATAATAATATGCCCATGGTTGGACACCAATAATGGAAAAATACATTTCTATTGTCTTAAACATAGTGTAAGTGTTCCTGTCTTGATGATGGTGGTTGCTTGTAATGCAGAGTGTATTTGGTGCAAAGGAAAGGGGGGTCAGGGAGAGAATTCTGGGTGTCCCTGCTTCTTACAACCCAATTCCTAACAGCTAAGAATAGGGAGAGAAGGGGGGGAAGGGAGGTTTCAGAGGTCTTTCATACTACCTGTCTTGTAGAGGAGAGCCTTGCCAGCATAGCAGATGGTAGTTTGGAAACTCAGATGAGTTACAAATTGTAAGGGAAAAAGCTTTCCTTTCTAAGGAGTTTTTAGGGATGGTGCTACGTGCAGGCTAGCTTATTCAGAATAAATGTGTAACTTTGGGGAGCTATGTTTGATGTGTAAATTGATAACTTGGGATGAGAATAGAAAGGGGCTTCCCTAATCCTTGTAGGATGTAGGTAATCTTTTGTTGCTTCATGTGTCAGCTAACATGCAAATGGAGTAAAACACTGGTGCCAGAGAGATGTCTCGCACCCAAAATGAAGTTTACCCAAGTTAATGCAAACATACAGGTATAATACAATCATTTTGTTACAAAGTTACAAATTACTGAAATTGCATTCAGAAAAGTAAACATAGCTGCAGAAACAAAGGATGAGTAAAGGATTAAAAGTTGCAGTCCACGAGACATGATGGGTTTATCTTTTCTTCTTCCAGGATGTGTGTTTGTGGGGTAAAAGTTCGTTTAGGCCTGAACCAAAGTTTTTGAGAAAAACATGGCTTGTAACAGTTCAGTTCATTTGGTGCATAGGTTCTGGAAAACAGTTCATTTTGCACCTTAACATTCCTTGGTGTTGTCCTATGAAATATCACGTTGCTTGATATCAGAGTTCATAAAACAATATGATGAGGAATGAAACAAGGAGCGGTTGTAACAACCTCTAGTGATGAGGAACCCCTGAATATCTTTGACACAAAAACCCAGCATGTGGCCGAGGATTCTGGACCATATTCTAAGCTTGTTGAGACTCCCCATTGGTGGAGAATCATGCCAGAGAGAAAGGATTGAAGGGAAGATTGGCATCTGGAGCCAGGTGTGGACAACAGCTGAGGGCCCTGGCTTACCAAGATGATTGGGGGTTAGGATAAAATAAAGGAACATGAGACTGGATGTCTGGAAGGATAAAGGGCAGATACACCTCATCTGAATACTTGATAGAAGTGAATAGGAAGCCCCTAACAAAACATTCACACATGTATTCTCTGGACTGTTAGAAATGCGTTCTTCCAGGATAGTGTAGTCCTGGAAGAGGGGAAGCATGATTACCATGCAATGAGACAATCCATGAGTCCCTCAGTGTTAGAATATATTCTCTGCCACAGTTCAGCTTGCTCTCGAGTGATGTTTTGTGACCATTTGTTCTTTGAGACCTTTGGGATACAGGAGAAATGAGCATCTGGCAGGAATTGCTGAGAGAATCTTTTATGAAAAGCCTTTTGTCTCTCAGCTGTGGGGTGTCAGGAGAATATTTGATTTTGAGGCACTGAGTAATATCCGTAATTATATTTTTATAATCTCTCTGCATCCTGAAAAGGCCACAAAAAGGAACCGAAACAAAAGCAGGATTATGCGATTCAGAGGGCATGGGAGGAGGGGTGGGAAATCTCCCCCAGTGTGAACTTTGGCGCCCGAAGGTGAAATGTTTGTTGCCATCCCCTTGCCCCACTTCTTTCCCCATATTCAAAACAAGTAAAACAAATAAATGTCAACTGCTTGCTGGGGAATCAAAGCCAAGCTGTTTATTAAGCATCACTATTGATAGTGTCACGTTTGATGTCTCATTGGTACTCAGGAAACCAGGGTTTGACAAAAAAAGGGGGGGAGATGCAGCACAACCGTATCTGTAGAGGTTGCATGTAGCACAGTCCGCAGTGATGAACAGAGAGCTAATGCGGTACCTTTTCCTTTGCTGCCTTTGTGCTCTTTTGTTATGCAAGACTTGCACATCCACAGCATATGGCTCGGCTATATTGGCCTATAAAGAAGGGAAATAATGGCATATGACTTTTATTTGGAAGAGGAAGCTGAAGAAGAGGGGGGGACCCAGCCCAGTGTCCCAAGAGCTCCTCTTTTTAAGCGCAAAGCCAAGGTGTTTGATGCTATGTCAAGAGGGCTGCTGAAATATGTAATTCGTTCCATCTGCTCTCCTCGGCACAGGAGAACAGCCACATCCGCACCAGCTGCAGACGACTGAAACACAGAAAAGGGAAACCTTGGCAGCTGCATTGCATTTGTGCCCTAGTACCAGGAGAGTGCTGACAAGCTGCAAGATCCAGTTTAGGCGCAAGAAGGTTTCTGCTTGCGCCAGTTAATGGAACAGTCCCAAGACAGGGCAGGTGCACAAGAGGAGGCTATTTTTTTTAATTGCTCCACAGAGCTATAGTCTTCCTGCAGCCAGAGATTGGCATGTAATGGCTCACCCTGGGGATCAATTCATTCTCTTTAGTCCACTGGAAATGTCCAGAAAAAAAAAATTGTGTGCTGGTTTGGAGAAAATATGTAACCCATGGGGTGAGCTGCAGCATGTGCACAGTGTGCTATGTGGAGCCCACATAACAGGTAGAACATAATAGCTGTAACATATATGCAAGAGAAAAATCACAGCACCTCACAAGAAACCCCCAAGTGGTTTAATGTGTCTTTCCTGTTTGATAAGGGATGACTTGCTCCTCCTATTGGATTATCCCAGAGATAAGTCTTCAGAAGAACATGGATGTGGCATGACTCTAAGCGCAATCCTAACCAACTTTCCAGTGCCAGTGCAGCCACAATGCAGCCCCAAGGTAAGGGAACAAATGTTCCCTCACCTTGAAGAGGCCTCCATGACTGCCCCTGCACTGCAAAATGCAGTATGCGCCCTGTTGGCACAGCTGCTTCGGCGCTGGAAAGTTGGTTAGGATTGAGCTGTCTGTTGCTGATCTGATTTTTTTTAATGGCAATCTACAGTATAAAGACTTTTCATTATGTATAGTAGTAAAAATCTAAATGTAGAATTACAACAAAATAAGTTAGGAAAAACAGATGTATCATCCTTTTGGATAGTAGAAAAACTTTTGGATAGAAGAGACAAATCCAATAATAATTAAATTATGCCCCAATTGTTAGTGACTATTCAGTCTTCTGTTTTCAACCAGATAAGTAGGAAGAAAGGGGACAAGAAGACAAAAGGTGGAACAGTGGGGATGGGGGGGATAAACAGTGGGAATGGGGGGTTAAATGTGTGACAGGTGGTCAAGGACTTGGTTTTCAACCGTTGTTAGTTTGGGACAATATTGTTGTAGTCATCGTAGTACAAATGTGCATAGTTTCTACTGAAGATGTTTCCCTTCATTACTATGACCATTTCATATGGGTGGTGGTGGTGGCTGCTCTATTAGATTTTGAAAGGTTTGGTGAGACATGCAGGCAGTCAAGTCCAAGAATCCTTGGGAAAAGTCCACCCAGCCCCACTGACTTGTTGAACTGCATGTGTCTGCTTGTGCTTTCAGAAGCTCTGCAGCTTCAACTGCTGAACCTGGAAAGTGCTAAAGAGAAAGGTAGTCAAGAGATGAGAGGGACGTCTCTCTCTGATTCCAAGTAAAAAGAGTTTCTTTGGAAGCAGTAACAGATTTTACTTTTTTGGGTTCCAAGATCACTGCAGACAGAGACAGCAGCCATGAAATTAAAAGACGCTTACTCCTTGGAAGGAAAGCTATGGCAAATTTAGATAGCATAATAAAAAGCAGAGATATCACCATGCCAACAAAAGTTTGCATAGTCAGGGCGATGGTGTTCCCAGTAGTAATGTATGGTTGCAAGAGTTGGACCATAAGGAAGGCTGAGCGCCGAAGAATAGATGCTTTTGAACTGTGGTGCTGGAGAAGACTCCTGAGAGCCCCTTGGACTGCTAGGAGATCAAATCAGTCAATCCTAAATGAAATCAACCCTGACTGTTCCCTGGAAGGACAGGTACTGAGACTGAAACTCAAATATTTTGGCCACCTAATGCGAAGAGAGGACTCTCTGGAGAAGACTCTGATGCTGGGAAAGATTGAAGGCAAAAGGAGAAGGGGAAGGCAAAGGATGAGATGGTTAGACAGCATCACCGATGCAACGAACATGAACATGAGCGAACTCAGGAAGATAGTGGAGGACAGGAAGGCCTGGCGGGATATGGTTCATGGGATCATGAAGGGTCGGACACGACTTAACGACTGAACAACAATAACACTTATCTCTCATTGGCCTCCTGGTCACCAGAAGTGGCTTCCTGGTGCACATGCGGTGCACACTCTGTTGGCACCACTGCATACTATAGAGTGGTGGAGGATAGGATTGGGCTGCTAGTCTCATTGGACTTAATTCAAAGTAGACATGCATAGGATTGCGCCGTTAATAAACTAGTGGGAAAAAAACTCAGACGAGTTTTGCACATCTCCTAGTGCAGGGGTTCTCAACCTGTGAGGGGGTTCTCACAGTTCTCACAGGGGTTCTCAACCTAGTGCAGGGGTTCTCAACCTGGGTACCCCTAGGGGTACGCGGACCTCTTGCTGGGGGTACGCCAAGCCCTGCCCCTTATCTGCCCCATCAGCAGCTAATTAAGTATTCATTAACATGGATTTTAAATTTTATTTATTTTCGGAGTCTTTCTGTCTCTCTGATTTTGGTTTTGGGCTTATTTTTGTACTTTGGAAAATGTATTTTGGTGGGTGGGGGAGAGAGGAGATGATTTTGGGAAGTGTGACTTGGGAAGAAAAAAAGAGATCCTTGCATCTCTCTCTCTCTCTCTCTCTCTCTCTCTCTCTCTCTCTCTCTCTCTCTCTCTCTCTCTCTCTCTCTCTCTTACACACACAGAGAGAGATAAATAAGACATTTTTCACATTTAAAATTGTTTTAGTACTTTTTTATTTAATGATTAATTACCTAATTAATTGATTGATTAATTCAATTAATTAACAGTTAATTAGCTGGGGGTACTTCAGAAAATTGGACCGTGATAAGGGGTACCCGGGCCTCCAAAGTTTGAGAACCTCTGTCCTAGTGCTTTGCCAAGCACTATTGTGCTCCTGATTAATCATCACTGCAGAAGCGATTGCACACATTCATGTGCTAGCTTGCCAGTTAATAGTTCCACTGCCTCTCTGGCTGGTTTTCTGCTTCAGATGTAGTCAATTTTTATTATTAATTTTTATATCCTTCGCAATTTGCAAACGTGCATGACTGTCACTTAGCAAATGACATCTTCTTGCCTCTTATAGGCTCCTTGGCACTACAATTCAACCACACTGACACCCACTGGGATGTTTGTGTCTTTTCTAACGTGATATACATTTTTAATTAACCTCCTATGTTTCTGAAAGGATCTGACTCTCTTAATTCAACTCTTCAGTTCATGCTGAATTAATCCTTTTTAAATAATTTCCCTGGTTGCTTTCTATGTGGGTATTTCTTTATTTCTTCATTTTGCAGTGGTGGAATTTGTCTGAAATGGGATCAAAATGGAACGAACACAGTACAGCAACCAACATCTGAATTTCCACTTGCAGATCACCTATTTGCTGCAAATATGACCGTGCAAAGAAAACCTCCTTGCCTGCACCAACCCACATTCTAAGCCTTTGCACATGTTCCTTCTCTTCTGTCTATTCTTGCAATACCCCCAACACCCAGGGAGATGAGACTGTATCCATTTACCCTTGCACCTCCCCCCCCCCCAATAAGCATGCAAGACAGAGGCTTGGGTTGACTGGGCCACTTTATTAAGACATTAGATATATAAAAGCTACAGCAGGGCAACCTGAACTCCAGCCCCCCCCCCCTGTGTGGGGGTGGTAAGTGGGGAAAACAGTACTCACCGTCTACCTCCCCCAGGTGATCTGGATGACATTTGAATCCAGGCTACGCCCAGTCAAAGACTAAGTGAGCCTATCATGGCCAACCCTGTAGGGTCGAGGCAGCTGGACAGCACAGACCCACAGGCCAAGCCTTGTGATAGCCTTTGCCAATTCCAGCCAGGGGGCTTGCCAGCCAGCCTCATCGAGCTGGTCAAGCATCATCCGAGTGGTCCTGGCTCACCTCCTGACCTTGCTTACAATGGTGTAACTACGGTGGAGCGCGTGGTTCAGCAGAACCAGGCGCCCGCTGCGGGGGCGCCGCGGCGAAGCCGCGGTGCTGGCGCCGGACTCGAGTCGGACTCGAGAGACTCGAGTCGGACTCGAGGCGGCGCACACACTCACATGGAGCGACGAGTGCTGCTGCTGTCTTCTTTCCTCCTGACGGAGAGGTCCATTGGGGTGAGCCCGCCGGAGGCGCGAACTTCCGCTGAAGGAGTCCGCCGGCGGCGGGGAATTGAAGGCGCACACACACTCACTTCAGCGGAGTGATATTCAGGTTTCTCTGAAGAAAACCCAAGCGAGGGTTGAAACGTCAGACCATCCACCAGCTGAGACTGGTGTTATTGCTCTGAAGAAAACCCAAGCGAGGGTTGAAACGTCAGTTTGAAGTTATTGCCTGTGGCTGCTTTGGATAATCCTGAAGATACTAGCGCTTATAGCTGCTACCTCATCTCAAGGAATTTCTACAGACCACTGGTTTTAGTAAGAACTTTATTTCTTCATTTCAATTTTACATGGCTGAAAATCCCATAACTCTCAAATCATTGCAAATTGTTACATGTCATGGGAACCTCCACATTCGAATAATAAAGTCTGTCATCACAATGGAATTTTTTTTTACATACCCAGAACTCACAGTGTTTCTTGTGCCTCCTCATTTCTTCCCAGATGGGAATCAGCAAAATTCTGGCGCATGGTTAAGACCCTTTGCCAGGAGAATAGGAACCATAGCCCTCTACGCCTGGGGACATGGGAGGGAAGCCCCAAATGTTCACGCCAAGAATGCCTTCCTGATCTGCCCCATCCTTTGCTTTCCACATATGCTTGCCAGTTTTTCCCAGTGGCCAGGAGGGCTCTAGTGAAATGGGGAATAGGCAGGCCTGTCCCCTCCTGTGGTTAATCTGTCCCATTTCATGCTCTAGTGTCCAACACACACTCACAACAGCATTCAGTCTCAGGTCAGATTCTCCCCTCCTCTAGACCAGGATGCTAAATTCAACGTGGGCCAAAGGGGCCCTCAGACTTGGTTCCTGCCCTGACTCCTAAATTACACAGCTTTATGCAGGTTTACTCAAAAGTAAGCCAGACTGACTTTGGTGGGGGCAAGAGCTAACCTCCCATGCTGCAGTTCCAGTCAGAAGTGGGTGCCTCAATCCTGTGTGAGTGTGTGTACATCCATGCGTGAAAGGAGGCACATCCCGTTGGAAACCAGCACCTGTCTGCCAGATGAGATGAGGCACTCTCTAGGTTCCATTTTGAAATGCAAATAGCAGCTGGGACGGGCTACATTTCGCAATGAGAACACAGTAACATTTTGACCCCACTGTATTCCTGTTCAGGATCAAACCTGTCCTGCAGGTTCAACTGGACAAGAACACTCCCAATTGTGCCAGGCTGAATTTATTTTATTTATTTAAGAGATTTGTAGCCCGCCTTTCTCCCACAAGGGCAACCAAGGCGGCTTACAACATATTAAAATACATAAAATACATATAAACACATTGAACACATTAAAATTAATTAAAACAATTTAAGTTAAAACAAACAACCCCAGTGGGTTACATTTACATATGTTAAAACCATTTGTTAAAAGGTCAGCCCACCACATCAGACATTAAAAGCAATCCTAAATAAAAACGTCTTAAGGCCCCGCCGAAAGGCCTCCAAAGAGGGAGTCATTCTTAATTCCTGGGGGAGGGAATTCCACAATTGGGGCGCCACCGCCGAGAAGGCCCTATTCCGCGCCGCCATCCCCCTCACTTCTGTCAAAGGCGGCACAGTTAACAGGGCCCCCCCTGATGACCTCAGAGTACGGGTCGGATTATAAGGAAGGAGGCGGTCCCTCAAATACCCTGGACCCAAGCCGTTAAGGGCTTTAAAAGTCAAAACTAGCACTTTGAATTGTGCCCGGAAACGAACCGGCAGCCAGTGTAACCGCCGAAGCAACGGCTCGACTGAGTCGAACCGACAAGCCCCGGCAACCACGCGGGCCGCCGCATTCTGCACTAGTTGCAGTTTCCGAACAGTCTTCAAAGGCAGCCCCACGTAGAGCGCATTACAGTAATCTAGTCTAGATGTCACTAGGGCATGGGTCACTGTGGCCAGGTCTGCACGATCCAAGTACGGTCGCAGCTGGCGCACCAGCTGAAGCTGGGCGAAAGCCCCCCAGGCCACGGCCGCTACCTGGGAATCCAGGAGCAGCTGCGGATCCAGGCGAACCCCCAAGCTGCGGACCTGCTCCTTCAGAGGGAGTACAACCCCATTCAGAGCAGGACGATGATCCAGTACCTGAGTCGTAGACTTCTGGACCAGCAGAACCTCTGTCTTATCAGGATTTAATTTCAGCTTGTTAGCCCCCATCCAGCTCCCAACTGCCTCCAGACAACGATTCAGGACATCGACCGCCCCCTTGGAGTCAGGTGGAAAGGAGAGAAAGAGCTGGGTGTCATCAGCATACTGATGACTCCCTACCCCAAACCTCCGGATGACCTCTCCCAGCAGCTTCATATAGATGTTAAACAGCATGGGGGATAGAATTGACCCTTGTGGCACCCCACACCTCAAGGACAAGGGTGCCGAACAAGCATCCCCCAGCACCACCTTCTGGGATCTATCAGCCAGGAAGGAGCGGAACCACCTCAGAACAGTGCCTCCAAGCCCCAACCCGGCCAACCGACCCAGGAGGACACCATGGTCAATGGTGTCAAAAGCCGCCGAGAGGTCCAGCAGGACCAACAGGGACGCACTCCCCCTGTCCAGTCCCCGGCGCAGGTCATCCACCAAGGCAACCAAGGCCGTCTCTGTCCCAAACCCCGGCCTGAAGCCAGACTGGAATGGATCCAGATAATCAGCTTCCTCCAAGACCCTCTGGAGCTGGGACGCCACTACCCGCTCGATCACCTTGCCCAGAAACGGGATATTTGAGACTGGCCGGAAGTTATTCAAAATAGTGGGGTCCAGGGAGGGTTTCTTCAGGAGGGGACGCACCACCGCCTGCTTCAGAGACAGTGGCACCACCCCCTCCCTCAGAGATGAATTTACCATCCTCCCCGTCCACTCAGCCAGCCCCGCCCGGGCAGCTCTAATCAGCCATGCCGGACAAGGGTCAAGCGGGCAAGCGGACGGTCTCACACTCCAAAGAATCCTGTCCACATCCTCAGGTTCTACAAGCTGAAAAGAATCCCAGGAAGGAGAACAGACAGGTGCCTCAGGGACATCATTAGATACTGCTAACGTGGCGTCCAAGTCATGCCGAATCCGATCGACTTTGTCCGCGAAGTGATTTACAAACTCATCACAGCGAGCCACCGTGTGTTCCGCCCCATCTACTGGGGGGGCCAGATGGAGCAGGCCCCGGACCACACGGAAAAGCTCAGCTGGACGGTTCTCCGCGGACGCGATGCCGGCAGAAAAGAAAGCCCTCTTTGCTGCCGCCACCGCCACGGAATAAGCTCTGAAGTGAGCTCTAGCCCGTGCCCGGTCGGAGTCAGCACAAGTTTTCCGCCACCGTCGCTCTAGACATCTACCTTGCCGCTTCATCGTCCGCAGCTCCTCAGTAAACCAAGGGGCCGCTCTGACTCTGCGGCTTGGTCGAGGACGCTCAGGAGCGATCAGATCCAGAGCCCTGGTCATTTCCCCATTCCAGAGGTCAACCAGGGCGCTGGGTGAGTCGCCGACTCTGGCAACAGGAAAATCCCCCAGAGCCCTCAGGAATCCATCCGGATCCATCATCCTCCGGGGGCGGACCATAAAATGAGGTCCCCCACCACTGCGGAGGCGACAAGCCGCGATAAGCCTAAATCCCACCAGGAAGTGATCTGTCCATGACAAAGGAGTGATGTTAATTTCCTCCACATCCAGATCACCATCCACCTGCCCTGCAGTAAACACCAGGTCCAACGTGTGTCCCGCATCGTGCGTCGGGGCAGATATTCTCTGAGACAGACCCATGGTTGCCATGGCGGCCATGAAGTCCTGAGCCGCGGCTGTCCCTGGTGCCTCAGAGTGGACATTAAAGTCCCCCAACACCAATAGGCGAGGGCACTCCAACGCCACCGCTGAGATCACCCCGGTCAGCTCAGGCAGGGAGACTGTTGGGCAGCATGGTGGGCGGTACACCAACAGAATCCCTATTCTGTCTCGCCCTTCCAGCACGACATGGAGGCACTCAAACCCAGTGGACCGTGGGACAGGGTACCCAGTGAGACTGATGGTATCACGATAGACTATCGCAACTCCACCTCCCCGCCCCTGTAGTCGTGGCTGCTGCAATACCCGGAAACCCGGCGGACACATCTGGGAGAGACTTACCCCTCCCGACTCATCCAGCCAGGTCTCCGTAATACACACCAGGTCAGCACCTTCGTCCAGGATTAAATCCTGGACTAGGCAGCTTTTATTGTTAACTGACCTGGCGTTCAAGAGCAGCAGTTTCAGACTCAGGGGACTGTTGCCCAGACCGCCAAGGGTCAGAGGGATGGGAGAAGGGCCAGAAAGGGGGACAGTCTGCCTGTGACTGACCCTCGTTCTCCTGAAACGGCCTGCCCAACCCCCACCACCATATCTTCCGTGACCCGTCACTCTGCTAATGGTGGCTGCCCGCCCCTCCCCTAGACTCCCTCTAGGTGACAAACACATAGCCTTTCAGCAGAGCCTCCTTCCTAACCGTGCAATCTAAAAAACTCATACACTCCACTACCAGTCAATCCACAACCCACTAACAACACTTCATCCAAACGCCAACCACTCCTGTCCAGAAACCCCCACCTCCCTCTCACAGAGGCTAGGGTCACTGCACCCCATACCCCTTGCCCCCCTCTCACTGGGGCAGAGGTCCCACTCTCCCCCCTAGGCCTCCCTCTCACCGAGACCAAGGTTACACACTCCTCTAACCCATTCACAGAAGTCCCAACACTTAACAACCACACACTCAACACTCATCAATATACAAAACTCAATCACTCAACCATTCTCTCAACGCTGACATGGTTGCTCCAATCTCCGTGAAGGTGTCCAGTGCACAAACAACAACGTGCATGGAGAAGGGAGAAGGCTGACAGTTGGTAGCAAATGGTGACCCACTGGAAAACAACAGCTTGGATGGCTCAGTCGCGAGAGCAGTATGCTGGCCTGCCTGATCTTCGAGCCCCTGGGCGAAGAGCCACGGGCAAAGAGCCCTTAGGCTCTCGCCCTTCAGCTCGCGCCTCCGGTGAGCCGCAAGCTGAAATACCTGCAGGAGTAAGGGAAGCAGTCAGCACTTGGTTTCAACTGCCTTCCCTGCTGTAGCCCCAGTCCTAGCTCCAGGTGGCTCCACTCAGCCCTCTGCCAGACACACCCCCTCTTTCCCTCCGGTGAGCCGCAAGCTGAAATACCTGCAGGAGTAAGGGAAGCAGTCAGCACTTGGTTTCAACTGCCTTCCCTGCTGTAGCCCCAGTCCTAGCTCCAGGTGGCTCCACTCAGCCCTCTGCCAGACACACCCCCTCTTTCCCTCCGGTGAGCCGCAAGCTGAAATACCTGCAGGAGTAAGGGAAGCAGTCAGCACTTGGTTTCAACTGCCTTCCCTGCTGTAGCCCCAGTCCTAGCTCCAGGTGGCTCCACTCAGCCCTCTGCCAGACACACCCCCTCTTTCCCTCCGGTGAGCCGCAAGCTGAAATACCTGCAGGAGTATCAAAGACCCCTTCTCCTGCCTTTTGCATTTAACCAAACAGACACGAATGGCGATACTTCTCCCAACCTCCAGTCCACTCTGCTGCTCTATTTGAAAACAGCAATGGAGCGAAGATGGGTAATGGGTTAAATGGGGGGCAAGGTCAGGTGAAGACCCCAGGTGGCTGATGGGCACAGGGTGCTGCCTGCCCCCATCTGCCCCCCCAGGAAACCTGCCTCACCCTGCCTCATTAGGGGTGGGTCAGCCCAGAGTAGTCCATCCTTTTATCTGTCCTGACTCAGCTCCCCATCAATTTTATCAGCCATTCCTGAGTTCCACTAGTGAGAGAGAGAGAGAAAACTGTCCTGGATGTTTTTGTTCCTGGAGCATTCCCAGATTTGGAGGCGGGAGGGAATGGGATAGTCATCGGAGGTGCAGACGTCTGCCACAATGTTTCCAATGGTAAGGAAAGAGCGCTAGCAAAAGCACACAGAATGCAGAGCACAGGGGCGGAACTCGCATGGAGCAGCAGCTCCAGGCGAAGGGCGGTGTGGGGGCGCACTTGGCGTGGGGGGAGCACTCACCATCGTGATGCGCTGCCTTGGATTGGCCCTCCCGCCCTCCCTGGAGCTCGTTTGGCTCCGAAATGACTGCAAAACCGGCGGGGAGGGGCGCGTTGACGTGACGCGACGCAGGCTCCGCCCCCTCATGCCGGGCACCGGGAGGGCGTCTGTCATTTCTGGCAGGGCATGCCATTGATTTTGTGGGAAATGATCATAGCTAAAGCTATGTGGTTTTTTTTTGCAGTATTATATACATATATAATGAAAGTCCCTCATGAAAGGCTCCTGCGAAAACTCCACAGTCAGGGAATAAGAGGGCAGGTCCTCTTGTGGATTAGGAACTGGTTGAAGACCAGGAAACAGCGAGTGGGAGTCAATGGGCAATTTTCACAATGGCGAGAGGTGAAAAGCGGTGTGCCCCAAGGATCGGTCTTGGGACCGGTGCTTTTCAACTTATTCATAAATGACCTGGAGTTGGGGATAGGCAGTGAGGTGGCCAAGTTTGCGGATGACACTAAACTTTTCCGGGTGGTATAGACCAGCAGGGATTGTGAAGAGCTCCAGAAGGATCTCTCCAAACTGGGAGAATGGGCAGCAAAATGGCAGATGCGCTTCAATGTAAGTAAGTGCAAAGTGATGCACATTGGGGCAAGAAACCAAAATTTCACATATACGCTAATGGGTTCTGAGTTGTCTGTGACGGATGAAGAGAGAGATCTTGGGGTGCTGGTGGACAGGTCGATGAAAGTGTCGACCCAGTGTGCGGCGGCTGTGAAGAAGGCCAATTCCATGCTCGGGATCATTAAAAAGGGGATTGAGAATAAAACGGCCAATATCATTATGCCTTTGTACAAATCGATGGTAAGGCCACATCTGGAGTATTGTGTCCAGTTCTGGTCACCACACCTCAAAAAGGATATAGTTGAATTGGAAAAGGTGCAGAAAAGAGCGACCAGAATGATTTGTGGGCTGGAGCACCTCCCTTACAAGGAAAGGCTACAGCGTCTGGGGCTTTTCAGCCTAGAAAAAAGGCGCCTGAGGGGGGACATGATTGAGACTTATAAAATTATGCATGGGATGGAGAGAGTGGATAGAGGGAAATTCTTCTCCCTCTCGCACAACACCAGAACCAGGGGACACGCACTAAAATTGAGTGGAGGGAGAGTTAGAACAGACAAAAAAAATATTTCTTTACCCAGCGTGTGATTCATCTGTGGAACTCCTTGCCACAGGATGTGGTGATGGCACCTGGCCTAGATGCCTTTAAAAGGGGTTTGGACAGATCCATGGAGGAAAAGACCATCACAGGTTACAAGCCATAAGCAACCTCCTGTTTTTTTTTTTTTTTTTAGAAGTGGGTTTTCTCTGTGCCAGGTGCAAGGGAGTGGCGACTGGACACAGGTATCTTGTTGTCTCGTGTGCTCCCTGAGGCATCTGGTGGGGCCACTGTGTGACACAGGAAGCTGGACTAGATGGGCTTTTGGCCTGATCCAGCAGGGCTCTTCTTATGTTCTTATGTTCTTATGTTAAATGTTTAACGCTTAAAGATTATTTTGCAGTACAAAATCTAAAAAGCTGAGGTAAAAAGGTAAAGGTATCCCCTGACAATTAAGTCCAGTCGTGTCCGACTCTAGGGTGTGGTGCTCCTCTCCATTTCAAAGCCGAAGAGCCAGCGTTGTCCGAAGACGCCTCCGTGGTCATGTGGCCGGCATGACTCTCCTTGCCGCAGCGCGTAGCATGCAGGTGGAACACGGAGCGCTGTTTACCTTCCCGCAAGCGGTACCTATTTATCTACTCGCATTGACATGCTTTGGAATTGCTAGGTTGGCAGGAGCTGCCCAAGCAATGAGCGCTCACCCCGTTGCGGGAATCGAACTGCCAACCTTTCGATCAACAGCTTATGGTTCAGCGGTTTAACCTTCTGCGCCACCCGCTGGCCTCATCTAATGTTTAGGTATGGTAAAATCATTGCGGCTAATCACTAAAGGGTAAATAATTATGGTTAAAAAAAGCACTTTGTTACATGTCCCCTTTGGGTGAGTCACACTTCTCTGGAATATGTCCTCATATGGTGAGACTGGAAGGTTATCACTAAGCCATAAAGTATACTGCATATACAGTAGAAGCATCTATCTGCATATCTCTATTAAAAATGTACACTGAATTTACATTACTTTCAGTCCAATCCTATCTATCTCCCCTTGTCAATGTGGCTGCACCACTGGAGCATGCACTGCATCCTCCTGAAGACAGTCCCGCAGGTCTCCTCAATGTAAGGAAACATCTACAGTGTCTAGTATAAACATAAAAAGGTAAAGGTGACCCCTGACAATTAAGTCCAGTCGTGTCTGACTCTAGGGTGTGGTGCTCATCCCCATTTCAAAGCCGAAGAGCCAGCGTTGTCCGAAGACGCCTCCGTGGTCATGTGGCCGGCATGACTCTCCTTGCCTTAAGCTTCCTTTATCCTAGAAAGCGCAGGAACAAAGCAGACACAGGTAAGCCCTGCACTGGGCGTCGGGAAGGCCGTTTACATGTCTGCTTTGTTCCCGCGCTTTCTAGGATAAAGGAAGCTTAGTGCCTCTTCACTTTGTAACATCTTCCAATCTTTCAGATTGGTTCCTTGAGAAGGTTTCCGGAAAGAAAGGAAACGAAACGTTGGAGTGAGTCTACTGGGGTGTGAATTTTAAATAAATTTTCTGTCTGTCTTGCGAGCCCCAGCAACAGAAGACGCAAGCAGAACTGATTTTTGTTTTTATTCTGGCTGTCCTGTTAGCTATTACATGGCTATTTTACCAGTAATTCCGAAATCGCTACAAGAAAATACATTGTTTCTTTCTAGATCACTTTTTTAAGTCTCGTAAAGCTAGGTGGGTCCCGATAGAGTGTCTAAAGAATGGATCCCAGCGCTAAAAAGTTTGAGAAACACTGCTCTAGTCTAGAGGATCTGCAAATGTGCTTTCCGGCATGTTTGTGACTCCTTAGGCCAGCAGACCAAGAGCTCCACTGGCCTATACTTACACAAGATTGCACAGTTAGTTGAATTGGCACTAAGATTTCAGAAAAGTGAAACTTGCAGAAAATTTGGAACACCTGCAAATTTTCAAGGGAAGCCAAATGGGTTTCTTCAAGACAATGCTAATTTATCTCTGGGGGTTGTATCTGTATCCGTAGCCTAGGTGATGGCTTGCACATCACTACCATAAATGATGAAAAAAAGTCATTGGTGTCAGAGGCGTCCCTGGGGTGAGAGCGTTCCGGAAGTTCAGGGGCAATGTAATCATGTTGCCCCCACCCTTCCAGGCTATTGCATTGCTTTTAATGCAAAAAACTAGCCTCTGAACCGCCTCCACTTGGCAATCTTTGGTCTGCTCCAGGCCTAATCACTTCGTGTTCTCGCCAGCAAGCAGTGGAAACACAGTCTGCAGTGAGAGCATGAGGCGACTGGGCCCAGAGCGGGCTAGGGCTGCTGAGCGGAGGCATGGGTTGTATGGTGTCACTCCCCAAGGGTGACATCCAGTGCACATCCACACCCCCTGCACCCCCTTGTGACACCACTGATTGGTGTCCTTTCAAGCATCTTCACTTCATCTTCATGGAATTCCTCAAACTTTTGAAAAATTTGTTTCAGTTGCTGGTGCAAATAACATGTAAATACAGTATAGCTCCCAAATTATTTTGAAAACATTTGCTTATATCTGAAGAAATTAAAAGACATGTGTCTTTCCACAGCTGCACTTACAACGATCTAATTAATTTAATATGTCACCCGCTACAAGTCCATGGCTGCTCCCATTTGAAGCAATTATCAGTACTTAATAAATAGATATCAATCCTAAATGAAAGCAACCCTGACTGTTCCCTGGAAGGACAGGTACTGAGGCTGAAACTCAAATATTTTGGCCACCTAATGCGAAGAGAGAGGACTCTCTGGAGAAGACTCTGATGCTGGGAAAGATTGAAGGCAAAAGGAGAAGGGGAAGGCAAAGGATGAGATGGTTAGACAGCATCACCGATGCAACAAACATGAAAATGAGCAAACTCAGGAAGATAGTGGAGGACAGGAAGGCCTGGCGGGATATGGTTCATGGGGTCACGAAGGGTCGGACACGACTTAACGAGTGAACAACAACAACAATAAATAGATAATGCTTGCTTCTTTCTCTCCTTTCAAGAGACTGGTTTGTTCCCCCATCGGTTTCAGCTCAGAGCTACATAAATATCCCACAGACCTACCTTCTCCCCACTTACATTCCTAGCCTTCCTTTTGCTTGTGCCATTTTTTTTATTTAACAGACTCCAGACGCAAATCCTGAATGTGCTCACTGAATCTATAAATTGCCCATTGTATAGAAAATACATTTTTCCATAAAAATGATGGAAAGGAAAAACACAATGGCTCATTCCAGTTGTAGCTGAGTTTCCTTTTGAAAGTATTGAATTCCTTGTTGCTTGCAAGCAGGTTTTGTGCCTGCAGGCTATTCAGTCTTGCAAACCTCTACAATGCAATTGTACATAAAGAATACTGAAAGTCAACCGGCCCCCACCAAAAGAGCACAATGGCGAAGTGGCTTTCTGCAGGTGATTGTGATGTAATGACTTATTTGACTTTCTAACCCATCAGGTAGATGGTCACAAGTTCAGATCAGACTCCGTTTGTTCCACTTTCAGTTCATGGCTGGGCCTCATTCTGCCTTTTTTATTTTGAATCCTCCTCACACTTCCTTTACTTCACCTCATCAATGTGGCATATAACTCTTTCCTATGCTCCTCCAGGCACAAGGAGAAGGGGGGAGAAGGCAACCTACTGAAGTTGCCTGAGAAACAGGGTGGAGCATACCTGGCCGTTTGAGCTGCACCGTGGATTGGCTCCTGAGCAGGCCGTACCCACCCACTCTTGGAAGCAGTCTGGTTTTAGCTGGTCACCAGCACAGGCCAAATAGGTTTTTTTTGCCCTTGACCTGATTGGCCTTCTGTGAGGAATTTTTTTCACCTACTCCAGACTGTAAGGGTGGGTGTTTATCCAGATCAGTAACAGACACCCCCCACATGCCGCCAACCACCCCGCCCCCTGGGGGGGCATGATGTCATGCTCAATGTAGACTGGCGCGGCGTGAAACACACACACACCCGCCACGTTTTGGCCTATTTTCAGAGCCAAACAGCCCCAGGGCGGGCGGGTGGGCCAAAATCCCGTGCGCCAGATGGAGCGAATCCGGAGGTGAGTGCACTCCCCCGCCTGCCTGCTGCCTCCGCTGCCCGGGGGCCCACCGCCCCAAGGACACAACCGTTGACAACGCCACTGCCAAGGTTTATCTTAAAGGCTGCTTGGCTTGGGTGAGGCATTACAATCTAGACCTTCTTCAATCCCATACCAGGGTTGACAGTGATACATTTAGATGGTCATTGACCATCTACAGCTTTTAGTCAGGATGGGAATGTCCATATGGGGAGTAGACAGTAGTTGGCTGTCTCCTCCAAGGCAGGGACCTATACAAAAAGGGGTGGTGGTGTAGTGCTACACAAGTTAGGACTTACTGCAAGTTTGTGATGAGTTAATACATTGAGGCTCATTTTATTCCCAATCTGCTTGTCTCCTGTTTTTATTGGGGGTATGCGGGCAATTGCTGTTGATCAAGTGTCAGCCTCCCATCCCAAGTCTATAGATTTGTTTGTATTTGAAATATATGAAGTTTGGGTTGGGAGTACTGTACTGTAGATCTTGTTCCTAATGTGCACATACATGTAAATACACATGTGTGAATATTAAGGTGGTACGTAATGCACAGTGTGCCATTTCAGACATTGATGAGACTCCCTTTGAACTGTGGACAACAGATGGTATGGTAATTGGTAACTATGATTTTTTTTTCCCTACCAGATCTTGATTTTACAAATAGCACAAGACAGGCTATTGTGAACAACATGAATACAGAATACAGTCGACAGAGTAAAGCTTTTAGCAATACATAATCTGAGGGGGCTGGCAGACAGTGGTCCTTGGTACAAGAATGGGGGTGTTACAAATATATCCCTGTTCTCATCTGTGAAAACAACGAACAGGTCTATCCTTTTAGAAGCTTTCAGGCTAAATTAAGACTATGTAGGTGGGGAGAAATAACAGAGAAACACAAGGATATCAAACAACTGGAGAGAAATGATAGGAGAGGCAACAATGAAGGCTACCTGAAGGACCTATCACAGGATCACCCTACCTGAACACTACAGGTTTCACTGGAGGCACTCCTCTGAGTCCCACTGCCATCTGAGGTTAGGCTGATTATGACCAGAGAGAGGGCCTTCTCTGATGATGAGCACCTTTTGGTGGAATGTCCTCCTGACAGAAGCTCACCTGGCACCCACGCTGCCATCCTTTTGGTATCAGGCAAAGTCATTTTTTAAAAAAATTGCCCAGGCCTTCCTGCAAACTGAGTAACTGCTTTACAGCGCAAAATGGAAAAAGGATTCAAATCCCTTTTGAATTCCTCTTTTCAAGGGGATTTGAATCCCTTTTCCGTTCTGGGGCCTCCCGTTCTTGCTGCGCCGCTGGTTAAACTGGCAAAAAAGTTAAGTCGGATTGCTCTGTTAAACTGTTTAATGGTTTTAGGACATTTTTTAAAAGAATTACATGGTGACATTAGTGCTTCTGTGCTTTTATACAGTGTTTTGTTGTTTTGAATTTTTATTTTATTAGCAGGGATGTGGATCAAGTCTCTGACTCCAAGTCTCAAGTCAAGTCCCAAGTCTTTGCCCCCAAGTCCTGAGTCTCTGGTTGCGAGTTGCGAGTCCCTATCTATTTAATGGGGAAAACAGGTTTAAACCTGAATAAAATTCGACTTGTTGTAAAAGTCTCCAAGTCTCAAGTCGAGTCTTTTACAATCGCCGAGTCATTGACGCGACTTGAGTCCAACTCAAGTCCGAGTCAATAGACTCAAGCTACATCACTGCCACTTGGACTCACTTCTGCTTACGTTTAGGATGGCAGCATTGCTATGAGACGCCCATTATTTCTTTTTTCAGAAATCTAACATGAGAGACAAAGCATTTTGTCTGCCTGTGCCCCCCAATAATTATTTCTGATGCCACTAAGGGTTACCAAACCCCTGAGGAGGCACCTTGCATAGCAGACACAATTTATCCAGGTGTAATGATGGCCAGCAGGTGGCGCAGTGGGTTAAACCGCTGAACCATGAGCTGTCAATCGAAAGGTCGGCAGTTCGAATCTGCGACAGGGTGAGCTCTCGTTGCTTGACCAGCTCCTGCCAACCTAGCAGTTCCAAAGCATGTTAATGTGAGTAGATAAATAGGTATCGCTTGCAGGAAGGTAAACAGCGCTCCATGTTCCGGGGACGCGCGTCACCGGGGAGCAGGGCGTGTGCGTCACCGTTAACGACGCGGCCCTGCCCCCGCGCGTGACGTCATGTGCATGCCCGGAACACTTCAGAGCCAAACGGACGCGAGGGCGGGCGGGCGGGCCCAGCTCCACCAGCAAAAAGTAAGTGGGGGGTCGCGCATCACCCCTATGCGCGTGACACCCCCCGGCGGCCCGCCCCCGCGCTTCCCCCCGTCGACGCCCATGTGTTGGCATTCATATTAACAAAAAAACTACAACTGTGCCCAGGGGTGTATTAACCCATGGTCGGGCCCCTAGGCTTTCAGGTAGTTTGGGCCCCCTCCAGCAATCTTTCACCCCACTACAGCGAACAACAAATTATTATCAAATAGAAAATGTAACAATTTACAGTGAAAGGACATTTACTGATTATTATGTATTGATGTAGTCAATGGTCTGTGATCCATAACCAGGACATTCCGGGACATTGACAGGCGAGGCAGGCCCCTGTTCCTGTGGGGCCCCTAGGCTGAAGCCTAGTCAGCCTTATGGATAATACACCCCTGACTGTGCCTCCAGAAGCGTCGCTCCGGTAGGGGCGGGGCTGTAAGTATCGCTGCGGTCATAGTCTCTTTACCGAGCGAGGAGGAGGCAGCCCCACCCCCTCACTGTCCGAGCCAGTCCCCTACGGAGAAAGCAGCAGGCAAGAGACCCTGCCTGCTGCTTTCTCCGCACGGGAATGGCTCCGACAGTGAGGGGGCGGGGCTGCCTCCTCCTCGCTCGGTAAAGAGACTATGACCGCAGCGATACTTACAGCCCCGCCCCTACCGGAGCGACGCCTCTGTGTGCCTCTCAGTCTAGGAGGATTTGCCGGCCTCCTATCAGGTTGCCAGAGTAAGAACAATTGCAAAGTATATGACTGATATAAGAGGCAGAATAGATAAATGTTTTGAAAAAGCAAAAATGGGACGTGATTCAAATTACAAAATGAGGGAACATGGATTAGCATTTTAAAAATATTTTGAAAAGCAATACATATGTTTTTCATTTCTTCCCCCAAATCTCATTATATGCCTTTGCTCTTTCTTAACCAGACAACAGTGGGATATTTTCTGTTTACCTCTAGGCACCATCCACAATGGAAAAGGCTATTCAGGTTTAAGAGTAAATCAATACATCTCATGCCATCAGATAGGACTAGGCAGCACAGACAAAAGAAGCTTACAAATGAAACTGATAAACAGAGCCAAAGGAAGATGGAAGTGATTCCCACAATTGATCAGAGGTCAGCCTTTGGGAGGTTGCATCATCTGTATTCCCATTGAAAAGGAATGGGATGATCTCAGAATGCGGAACCTTTTGACAACATCTTTCAATATCACAGCATGTGCTCATAAATGATGCTTACAGGGACGTCTGTGTCACCCAAATATGACATGCATGAGCTAGACAATTTAATTTTTTTTAAAAACCTGTCTTGGCTAAAGGAGCACAAATGCTGATTGCTTGCTAATAGCCAGGAGGAAGGCTATGGAGGCTCAACTGGAGATAGTGACTGGAAATCTCTCTCCCCATCTAAGAAGGATGACAAACGTCAGCTAGTGAGGGGGACAGAGAAATGGTGGTGTTGATGTTTTGCAGTTTGCTTTTGTGCTGGGGCATGGCTGGAAAGAGCCATACATTTTTAGCTAGCATCTGATACAACAGGAGTGGTCTTGTGTAGTTGCTTTTTGGGGGGAATGTTGGCCAGCCTCTTTTTTAAGAGTTTGCTTTCTACCAATATGCTCTGTTTGTATTTGTAAACAGGTAAGGGCCATGGTGGCTTAGTGGTTAAGATGTTGAACTGTAGACAGGACAGCAGTTTGAGACTCCAGTGCTGTGTGACGGTTGAGCTACCGCAGATGTTCCCAACCTGTGGTTCATGTACCCCTAGGGGTACGTGGATGGCAGGCCGGGGGTATGTGAGCTGCTGTCCCTTATCAGCTGCTGCAATCAGCAGCTGATAAGGGACAGTTGCTGAAGGGAATTTTTTCTGGGTTGTGGAGCAGGCGGGTGCCTGCCTGCACCTCAAGCCAGAAGAAGGCCCTGAGGTGTCCCAGGTAGCTCCTCCTACCTGTTCTTCTGGGTGCCGCCATCTTGGATCTTACAAAATCTCGCGAGATCCAAGATGACGGCGCTAAATTTTAATTTTTTAATACATGTTGATCATAAGATGACCCACTGTGATTTGTTTGTTTTAATTGTTTTTAAAAGTTCTACCAAATCAGAAAGGCTGTATCCTTTTTTTTCCTGCTTGCAGTGTGGGTGGACGTGCCCTCCCACTTGTGCCGCAACCCAGAGGGAAAGGGTACGTGGGGGTACACGGGGGTTCGTGTGGTAATCGGGCCTCAAAAGGTCCGGGGGTATGTTGGGCAGCTGGAGGCCCGCACAGGGGTATGCGAGCCTCCGAAGACTGGGAACCCCTGAGCTATCATCTTCGGCTCCTGCCAACCTAGCAGTTTGGAAGCAAGAAATTGCAAGTAGATTAATAGGTACTGCCCCAGAGGGAAGGTAACAGCATTCCATGTGCCTTGACATTGAGTTATACCGGCCACATGACCACAGAAGCTTCTTCGGACAGCACTGGCTCTTTGGCTTTGAAACGGAGATGAGCACCCCCCCTAGAGTCAGTAACGACTGGCTTTCAAACAAGGGGAACCTATTGGGATCCTGCCATAAGACAACAGTGCTCTCTTGGCCAAAGGAGATGAAACCTTGTAGCACCACCCTGCATTTTTTCCCCACTCAGAGAAGTGAGGAACGCTTGGCAACGTAGTACAGAGTCCTCGCTTAAAGTTGTTGGTTGGTTCTTGGAAACTGCAAGTTTAAATGAAACATAGTAGTTTCTCTAGTTTTCATGGCCAGAAAATTCAGGAGTTCTAGAGGAATAAAAACCTTTGGGTACTGAAGCCATGTAAAGAATTTTATTAGAATTAAAAAATTACAGGGGATCCAACGTTTCGCTCATTCTGTGATGACCTTCTTCAGGGAAAATGGTGTGCAGAAAGCACACTCTGAGATCTTGATGCAGGGAAAAGTGGCAAATGGCATTTTAGAGTTCTTAAAGCGGTAGTGACCGCAGTAGTAGGAAGAGGGAAACATGTTACTTAACACTCTAATTGAGACTTGTTAAGGAGAATTTGTTGTTACTAAATTTCTAGTGCTCTTAAAGGGGGGACTCGTTATATGGTCTGACTTTTGTTTTTGACAGTGCTGGAATCCAGCTGCATCGCTCCGCCATTCTTTCTTTGAACAGGTTTGCACCCTCAGTCTCATTGGTCTACTTTGAGTTAAGGAAATCCACTTTTTGTTACATAAGATAGTAGTGTTTTATTTTTCTGGTTATTTGACCACACCGTTTGATAGAATACATATATTTCAAAGCAGTTTGTTTCATTGCATTTTTCTAACATGATGGTATTATTTATAAATACAAAGTTTTCACGATTTTGTCCACTAGTGGTGTCACACACCCCTGAGCGTGTCACCCGGGGTGGGTGACACCACTTGCACCTTCCTAGTGGTGCCACTGTATAATATTTGTATCCTGACTTTTGGGACAATTACCTTGCAAAGCAGCCAATAATTTACCAACAACAACAACAACAACCCCCAAACATATAAAACCAATCAAAATAACCATAAAATGAACCAGTAACACACTGTTGGGGGGGGGGGGCTAATTAAAACCAGTTAATTGAAAGGCCTACTAGAAAAAAAAGGTTTAAAAACATACTTAAAAACAAGGAAAGTAGAGGTTTGTTGAATAAAATGATCATGGCACAAAGAAACAAGGCTGTTAGGTTTTGAGGGGCTGTCTCTGGCTAAGGTTAAACAGAGAGAGATATAAAGAACAAGCATTGTGTAATTAACTATGTGAAAACCTCAGCAAAGACAGATGTTTCGTAGTGCCTCTGAGAAGGGGGAAGCATGAGGTCCCTTCATCCTTGATGATGCTTCAGACCCTCTCTCCAAGGCAGAAGGATCTTTCGTAATGTATCTTGGACATGGGGGGAGCTGAACTAGTTGGGGCCCACAAACATACATACCGGTAGATAGTGCTAATCAAGATGGAATTTAGTTCTCTCTCTCTCTCTCTCTCTCTCTCTCTCTCTCTCTCTCTCTCTGTGTGTGTGTGTGTGTGTGTGTGTGTGTGTGTGCTTGTTTCCTTATGGAATAAGAGGAGAAACAAATAGCTGAATGCTGTGAAGATAGTGTGTGAAGTTTCCGTGTGACACTATAAAGGTATGTTCGTAATAATTCAGTAGTTTACCGCCTTAGGTCCCTTAGGGGAGAAAGGCAGGGTAAAATTACTGCAAACAAACAAACAAACAAACAAACAAATAAATAGTTTGGGGGTTAAAGTGAATTTTAGAACATGGATGAGGAATTTTATGATTGTAGCATAATGCTTTTCCAACATATGCTCCAAGTATATCAAACACAAGATCACATGTATCATTTTCCATCTGTTAACCTTTAACCTCCAATCGAGTAGGTGTTATCCTTTGGGATCCACCATTTAAACACTGTTGCATTTTTTTAAAAAAATCCCAGCACATTAGATGTTGTTTACACTTCATTCCTCATGCAGTTTGAGTTAAATCGGAACTTACTTTCTGGGAGTTCTTTAACCACCACCACTGAATGACTACCCATAGGAGGAAATGACTAGTTCAATGGGTTTTGACTCAGGAATGCTTCCTCAAATTTTCACAGCCATTATGTGGCACCTTTTGTTTTATTCATATAGTAGAAGGAATCTGAGAATGTGTAGTTCAGGCATTACTGACACATGTTGCATTGCAGGAAGATACTTTTTAAAAAATGACAGCTTGCAAAGTATTTCAGAAGTCAACAAAATTTTGAAATACATGTTCTGGAAGAAAAATGTGGTGATGTTTCAGATGATGACCAGTTTTCTAACATATATTATGGATTAACAGCTTGAACATGTGAACTGCAACAGCACCTGACCTTCTGCTGTTTTTATGGCTCTGCTACTGAAATAGCAGTAGCTATCTTTGTATCCAACTGAAGGAAATACTAAGGCAGTTATAAGGTTTCCTCACTGTCTTTTATAGCCTGATCCTAACCATATGTATTCAGATGTAAGTGACCAGTCCTATGGTAGGGAAAACAACTAAGAACATGAAATATTACATTTTATTTTTTAAAAAATAGAATTAAGCAATTTTTGCAGCCCATTCCTATCTGCCAACCACTGCATAGCATGCAGCCGGACCAATGAAGCATGCACTGCCAATGGAGCCATGTCGATGGAGCATGCATGAAGTAAACTTTTTTACTTACCTCCCTGTAAGCTGCTTGATCACCTATGGGTCTCCTCAGACCCTCGCCAGCTATTTTTCTGGCATAAGATTGAGGAGAGGAAGGTGCTGGGCAGGTTGGAAAATCGAGGATAGGCTCCACTGTGCACGTTTGCCACAGAGATCCAACCCATCTCGTTTTCTCCTCACCCCATGCTCTCCTCTTCCTCCCCACCCTGAACGTCCCCTGAACCACCCTGAACCACCCCCTCTGCCACCTTACCTGGGCTGGCAAGCAGAACATCTGGGTGATTCTGGCTCATGCACAAAACTATTTCTGGCAGTGGCTCCATTTACGATGGTGGTGCAATATTTACACAGTGTTTGCACCCTTGCAGGGCTATTTATGACAGCTATTGATGCGCTGTTGTAAATGGCCTATAGGTGTGGACCATAGGCCTTCTAAAGAATACAAACCTAGGTACCTTCAATGTGTAATTTTCATATTTTAGTCAACTATTTTCCCATGTAATTGCCATAAAAACACAAAGAAGGTACAATTAGTAGGGTTACTGAATCTGCTCTGGAAATACTCCCAGGCATTTATTTATTTTTTGCCTACCCCAGACTATCCTACTTGTGGTGGTTTAGACAGTTGGTGAAGTCTGGCAGGAATCGTGTAGGACTGGGTCTAGGAGTTGGAATCTGGTTTGCATCCTGAGGTATGCAGGGACCAGAGGGTGTGCCAGTACCAATCTCCAGATGCTGGCTGGTGACCCTTAAGACCTGAATTGCAAAATCTATCCTAAATTCCTTCCAGCATGGCAATTTGACTGCCTTGACCCTCTTTTCAGGGCTCGATAGAGAAAACCAGAGGTTGGCATGAGCTGATCTCTGGTTGGAGCCAGGGTACTATGACCCAATGGTAGAAGTGAACATTTTCATCTGTTTCCTTCAGGATAGGTGCTTGCACTCTAGTGAGGGGGAGCTCCCTAGTTCAAGATCCGCTGCAGAGCTTTGTATCATGTTATCAATAAAGTGGCCCAGTTTCTACCAGCAGCTATCTTGTCTCCTGTGTTTCATGGCAGGTACTTTAGATTTTGGAACGACTGGGCTGAGGGTGCCAGGTGGACTCTTCAGCAGGGAATGGACCATGTTGTTTGGAATAAATCCAGCTATGGCCATGTGCACTGAACCAAATCCAAGCAGTTGCCTATGGATCCCCCTGCGAGTTTGCTGCTGATTTGATTCTACACAAAACTGTCCAGTCTTGGTGAGGTGGAGTCCACTAATGGGTGAGGAGGAAGCAGGTCCAGAACGTCTGCAACGGGGAGAGCAATGGGAGAAGATGCACCGTCAAACCGAATATACATACAGGTGGGCCCCCATATCCACTGATTCGCTATCCACGGTTTCAGTTATCCACGGATCGTGGGGACCCCCCCAGGCTTTTACTTTTTTCCCAGTAAGCTTCGTTTCTTCCTTAAAGAAACAGGAGAAGCAGCCTCTGGCTGCTTAATACAGGCAAGTAGAACGAGACTAAGTACTAGAGAGGCTCTGCAAGCTTAACAGAAACCTTGCAGAGCCTCTCTAGGACTGAGTCTCATTCTACTTGCCTGCAATGGAGGCTGCTTCTCTGTTTGTTTTATGGAAGAAACAAAGCTTGCTGAAAGAAAAATAAGAGCGGGGGGGGGGAAAGCATGCCTGCCTACAGGGGAGGCAGGTGGGGGGGGCTCAGGAAACCATGGAGGGGGTGTTCACTCTTATCCACGGTTTTAAGTATCCACGGAGGGGCCTGGAACATATCCCCAGCGGATATGGGGGCCCACCTGTAGTCCAAGGACAGAATCAAGAATGAGACCGGTTGGAGAGGACTTTCAGGGCCCTGGACAGATCACTGGGACTTGTTCCAGCAAGAGCACACCACCAAAGTGCACATTTGATTCAGTAAGAATCACACTCCAATCTGAATCACCTTGCTTTGGAGTTGCACTGTGCACAGGAGGTGCATTGTCAGGCCTCCCAGGAGCAATGGACCACAGCTGCTGCTTCTCTGCAGGAGTCGCTTCCTGGCAAGTCCAGGGCAGGACTACTACTACTACTACTACTACTACTACTACTACTACTACTAATAATAATAATAATAATAATAATAATAATAATAATAATAATACTATTGTTCTTGTTGATGATGATGAATTAGCTAGCAAAGTACCAGAGATTCTGCCAAATTCTGAAAATAATCAGATCGTTATTGTTAGACTTTAGAGAGCTCTCCAGTATGTTGCCTCTTTGTATTACCTGTGGGTTATTGCAATTAGAAAGGTAGCCTGAATTCCATGATGATGGTTAGATGGAGGGAAGACTCACTGGCTGGATTTTTTTCCAAAATAAAAATTCATCCTAACAACTTAGCAAAGTGAACTTGGCAGCTTTACAAGGACCTTATATTGTCGGCAAGAGTTCTGAAAAGCAGCAAAATACCCATCCAGCTGTGAAGAGGGCTTTTCCCAGTCACCCATCATTTCTAAGTCCCGTTATTGTAAAGCATAACACAATTACACTTGTCTTTACTAGAACGCTACATTAACTGGAACATAAAGAGTTTTTAATAGGGTAAAGAGGTGTTTCTGTACAGGAACAAATCCTCTCATCAATATACATCTTACAACCGCTGCTACTTGACTTTGTGTTACAGTACATTAAATATGGTGAAAGATGCTATCTGTAACAGATAAGAGAGATGGAGGAACTTTTTATATTGAATGATGCTCCAAATTTAAAATGACAATCTGAAACAAATAAGCAGTTGCCAGGGAAAGTGAGTAATTAAAACAAGCACTGACATGCCCAAAGCGTTTGCAGCGGTAATTCCAATGCTCATCTCATATGAACAGTGAACTGTGTGGTGGCTACTTGAAATCCAAACAGCATGGAGGCGAGCTGAACATGTTCAGCAACCCAGCATGCAGATCCACCACAAAAATAAATACATTAGAAAACATCCATCATAGACATTTGTTAGAACATGGCAAGGTAGTGGTTGAAAACTGTGTAGACAGAGCACAGATGGGCAGCCAGATCCAGTGGGACGTAAGAATGTAAAGCAAGTTCACAACACATTCGGAGTAAGGGAGGCCGACGCAAGGTCGGTCGCCTTCACTTCGCCGCCAGAACGACCCCACAGCCGCCAAAGGAAGGTAAAGCTCCCAGCGGTATGCGTGGGGGAGGGGCGGGCAGCAAAGAAGGGGGGCCATTGGCTGAGCCGACCCGGGAAGGGGCAGGGATGGCGTCCGCCATATCCGTTTCCCCGCCGGGCCAGCTCGGTCGTTACACACCTCCTGTTACTTCCGCCAGCTATTTAGCTGGCGGAAATCCGAGGAGGCCGATTGGACCGCATGTCCCCTTTCCCGAGTAGACCTCTGGGCCGCAGTAGCATGGCCCGGAGCAGGGATAAGATCCAGCGGGTGGCCCTGGGCCGCTGACTGGATCTCTACACAGGATTTCGCTGTCATATGGCAAGAGGCTGGTGTACAGCTTTTTGCAGGACCATTTCAGGGGTAAGCATCATTGGGCAGTCCTTAAGGGCCCAGGGCCCTCAGAATGACCCACCACTAGTCCCCAAGACCACCTCTGTGTCCACGGCTGACCTGTCCATGACAGGAACATGTCAAACGGTGGGTGGAGGGGGAGAGTGGCAAACTCATGGTGCCCTTCGTCCTGATTTTTCTGCCACCTCCTTCCAGTCTTCTGCAGATTGAGTTCAGGGTCAGTCCGTCCACGAGGCCAGCTGAAGCAGTCGCCTCAGGCAGGACACCCATTTCTGTTCACTTGTTAGCTTCCACTGGGAACCACGGAAACCAGCCAATGGAGCTGCGGAGTGCCACAGAATCCTCTCAGAAAACAGTGCAATGCCAATTGGCAGGCATCAACATAATGTAATGGGGAGCCGCGGCCAATGGTTGCCAATGCTCAGAGGGAGCTGCAGGTCAAAAACATTTGGGAAACTCTGGGCTAGAGTGTTGGAGGAGCAGAGGCACATCACTAGGTAAGGAGAGCAGTTTGATTGATTGAGGTGGAGATGGGTTCCAGAGCTGAACAAGAGAGCTGTTCTTGAGCACTGGGCAGGATCTCAGTGTGGGTTGAAGAGCTATTGCTCTTCAGCAAAAGCACCTTGACTGAGTTAAGGCACCCCTCAGGTACCACCTGGGGTGGGTGCAAAAAAGTAGAGTAATTGAGGGACCATGTGTGCTTGATAAGGGTCCAAGCAGAGAGCCATGGAGGCTACTTCTATTAGAGGTGGGAAGACTGCTATCTCCTTCCCATGATTCCCTTTAGGTGTTGTCTTTGGCCAAAGTTTGACTCAGCGGCAGCCCATGTTGGAGAAAAAGCAAAATGGGACTGTTTGGCAACAGAAGAACCTTCAAAGGGAAAACTGAGCTGCAACTGCTGAATTAGACTTTATCAAGAGGGTTGATAGCATCTATTTATTCTGAGTTGAATCAGGGCAATGGTTTTCCTGTCACATTACAGGCGTTAATTTAATTTAGCAAGGCAGATGGTGTTATCACCAATTACTGCTATCATAAATTGTCACGTGCTTGCCTAAGACATCGAAGCTTCACAGACACTGCCTTTTGCATTTCATGGTCCTTTGACCCCATTTTTTTTCTTTTAAATAAATATTTTATTTAAAATAAATATTTTTCTCACAATACAGTGAACTGTAGCAGTCCATGAAAGCTTATGCTACATTCCGTTAGTTGATCCTTGAGATACCACAGAACTCCTTGTTTTTGTCACTCCTTCTGTAGATTATTGCATTATTGAGTTTCATGGTATACAGCAGCCAGTTGTTCAAGGTTCGGCGGGGTATTGCAGTACCCCTATAAGAATTCGCAGAAGAGGGCAGCCATCTTCCTTGGAGTACATTTAGCCTGGACACATCAACGTCCACTGAAACAGAAATGTGAATAGAATTATTTAATTAATGTTCCATCGCAGAAATGTCACAGCCATTTGTCTCATCCCCTGGCCTTTTAATTTAATGGATGCTTAAGCTATGGTTTGCCATTCCCAAGTCCTTATTTGTACTTGAAGAGGCGTACTAATACTTAATATCCCTTTTTTATCCCATAATTTAAGCAGGGGAAACCAGGCAATGAGTAGTTGAAAATTTTAGAAAGTAGCACTTGGAGACAGGTGGTCAAAAAAATCTGGGCTTAAAGAACTGATGTCTTCCAATTCCCCACTTGAGATGTAATCCAGTATCTGAAGTAAGGCTTAGACCAGGGGTTCTCAACCTGTGGAACGAGTACCCCTAGGGGTACGCGGACCAATGGCAGGGGGTACGCCATAGCCTGCCCCTTATCAGCATCAATCAGTAGTTAATTACTTGTTAATTAGAACTTAAATGCAATCCCCCTGTCTGTCTGTCTGTCTGTCTGTCTGTCTCACTCACTCACTCACTCACTCACTCACTCACTCACACACACACATACACACACAAACACACACACACACACACACACACACACACGTGTTAAGTAAGACTTTTTCACATTGAAAATTGTTTTAGTACTTTTTATTTAATGATTAATTAGCTAATTAATTGATTGATTAATCCAATTAATTAGCAGGGGGTACTTCAGAAAATTTGACAGTGATAGGGGGTGCCTGGGCCTCCAAAGGCTGAGAACCCCAGGCTTAGACACATGCAAACCAAAGTTAGACACATGCAAACTTGCTATGAGATCTGTGAACTACAGAGGCCCCAATGGAGCTTTTAGCTATGTGTGTAGGCAAGATCCATGATCCCTATCCAAATACTTTTTATGTTTTTAAAAAAGTGCATGTAGCTATTTATGCTTTTTAAAGCAGTCAGTATTGTTACCTCATTTTCATTTCTGTGATACAACCAGCGGGTGGTCTTTTTAAAAACCTGTTTGTTAAAAACTGTACATAAAGGTGATGGAGTCCCTGTCGCAAAAGTTACATAAAAGCATGAGTCACTCATGTTGCAGCAAAGTGGGCATCCCATGAATGCCCAGATCAGCATTGGTGCATCATTCTACCTTTCTATACAAATGTAAGTAGACGTAGGAACTACTCTGGAAAAATCATGCATAAGAACATAAGAGCCCTGCTGGATTAGGCCAAAGGCCCATCTAGTCCAGCTTCCTGTATCTCCAGTGGCCCCACCAGATGCTTCAGGGAGCACACAAGACAACAAGATACCTGTATCCCGTTGCCACTCACTTGCACCTGGCATACAGAGAAAACCTACTTCTAAAACCAGGAGGTTGCTTATGGCTTGTAACCTCTGATGGTCTTTTCCTCCATGAATCTGTCCAATCCCCTTTTAAAGGCATCGAGGCCAGGTGCCATAACCACATCCTGTGGCAAGGTGTTCCACAGATGAATTACACGCTGGGTAAAGAAATATTTTCTTTTTTCCATTCTAACTCTCCCTCCACTCAATCTTAGTGCATGTCCCCTGGTTCTGGTGTTGTGCGAGAGGGAGAAGAACTTCCCTCTATCCACTCTCTCCATCCCATGCAATATCAGACTGATAAAAATAATATAATGCTTTTACTGATCTTTAGTTTGATGCACTTAGTGTAATGGGGTTTCTGAAATAGTGACTGGTCAAATATATCCGAAGGCCAAACTGTACATGGGCAATGCAATCCTTTCTACAATTTAGACTGGCAGAGCGCTGCTCTGGTGGTCTCGGGTGTCATAAACATGACATAAGGCACGTTTGCATCACCTGATGAGGAGGCAGCACCAACGAAGAGGCTGATGCTACTCTCCCCACACCAGATGCAGTGGAGTGCTCACCGGGGAAGGTAAGTTCCTGCTAGGCAGTGGAGGGGCGGGGGGAGAACGGGGCATTCTGGGGGTGGGGTGGGATTGGTCAGCCGGGCCCAGGAAGGGGGAGGGATCGACAGCAGCCTCTTCCACCAATCGGCAGCCTCCTCCTCCTATGCCCCTTCCCGGGTCTGGCTGCCATTACACAAGACTCACGGATATTCACCAGCTAAATAGCAGGTCTACATCTGAGTAGCCCCATTGGGGTGGCTGGGGCTTTACCATGGGAAATAAACGTTCCTCTTCCCTGAGGCAACTTCCCAGGCCGCCTCTGTGTAGTGCAGGCTGCACCGGCCTCACTGCATTGCAGGGCACAAAGTTAGATAGGGTTGCACTGTTTAGTTAAACATGTAGTTTGGCCCTGTGTGCTTGCTTCTGTTTGTTTGTTTGCTTTTCCTTAGATAAGTAGCAACCATGGGAACCTGATCGGAACCATGCCACGAGGTAGATCTTTAATTCTTCCCCCCACACACACACACACAGTCTCAGCCAACAGTGCAATCGTACACATGTTTATGAAAGTCTGTCCTACTGCATTCAATGGGACTTACTCTCAGGTAAGTGCATAAAGGATTACAGTCCAAGAGTCATCTTCCCCTATGGCTGCTGTTGCCATGTGAGAGACACTTGAGGGGTTTTTATTTTATTTTTATTTTTCACATTTTTATACCGCCCTTCCTCCAAGGAGCTCAGAGTGGTGTACATATTTCCTCCCCTCCTTTTTCTCCTCACAACAACCCTGTGAGGTAGCTGGGGCTGAGAGATAGTAACTGGCCCAAGGTCACCCAGGAAGCTTCGTGGCTGAGCGCGGGGATTTGAACCTGGATCTTCCAGGTCTAAGTCCGACTCCCAAACCACTACACCATCCTGGCATTATCCCTTTGGCAACATCACATTCTAATTCAAACCTTTCATTGATTGCCCCTGCACACTTTGGGACGGTGTTGCAAGGCAGAATAACAAATACAGTAAATTACTTAATATGGATTCCTTCTGTCCAGAAAGAGAGCATTTCAAACAAATGTATTGACTCTGTCTGGTTGGTTTTTTTTTGGGGGGGGGGAGTTTTAAGGCATCATCTGAGCGATGTAGCATTGTGGGAAACCATATTGCTTCTTCTTTTCCTAGTAGCTTATTCCATGCAACTGACAAGCCCTGTGTGTCTGTCACTTTCCCCTCGTTTTAAAATCCTCATACAGAATGCCTCATTATAGTCCCACTTAAATTTTAGTGCCAGTTGTCAGAGGTAGAAACTCATTGTCATAGCTGGCTATTTATGGCAGCTGGGCCTGTTAGTTCTTTCTTCCACTGATACAGTAAGTCTCATCTGCTGCTCCTGTGATCACGCATGACAGATCTGCGATTACATGGAAAATGATTTACCCTACACGTGACTGTGAGAATCTGACACTTCCAATGTTTTTTCTTCCTTTGTCATCCATCACTATCTTTAAGACAATTTGCCAATGTAGGTAACACTCTCAAAGGCAGTAAATTGTCAGCTCTGGATAATGTAACACCAAAACAAAATACAGTGCTCTCTAACGTGAGGGGGTGGAAAATGACTTTTGATATGTTTCATTCGTTATTTCATATGAAGATTTTCTTTTACATTGTCATCTCATGCTATTTTTCATAGTAATATGTTTCAGTTATCCCAGGGAAACAGCAAATGATTGTATGTGAATAATCCTGGATCGTAGCCTTTAGAACCATGTTATTCATACTACAGATGTTCCGACAACTGTATATCCCTATTGTCCAAGAGGCTTCAGGTAGGGTCAGGTCCTCAGTATCTTCAGCTCTGTTCACAATTCTAACACTGCTCTTCATCAACCCTTAGCTCCAGAAAGAATTACATACAGGTATCCCCCGATTAATGATGGGTCGCTTAATGGTGATCCGGATATATGACGGAGGTCCCCAGTAAAAAAGAGCAAAGGATTTAAAAAGGCGCATCTTTTTAAATCCCCCAGCTCTTCAGCTGTTTGGCTTTAGATAAGGGCTTTGAAGTTCAGCGCTGTGCTTAAAGCCCCAGTGCTGAACTTCAAAGCCCTTATCTAAAGCCAAACAGCTAATGGGCAAGATAAGAGCTTGGATGTTTAACGCTGGGGCTTTAAGCACAGTGCTAAACTTCAAAGCACAGCAAGACCCACTTAATGACGGCTTCAATTTACGATGGGAATTTCAGAACATATCCCCGTCGTTAAGTGGGGGACACCTGTATTTGCATATTTCCATCCAGTGCAATTTTTCCACACACCTTTGTGGACCTGCCATTTTGCTCTATTGTTTCAGTACCCCCCTGCCACTTTAAAAATAACCCAAGAAACAAGTCACTTAAAATTCTTCGGTAGAAGGAGTTATGATAATTAAGATATAAATTCCATGATCATGTATGTAACCCACATGGACCCAGCTATTTCGGGACTTTGTACAAAGTCTAGCACCCTAACCAGTGCAGCAGGGGTGGCCAAACTTGCATAATGTAAGAGCCACATACAATAAATTTCAGGTGTTTGAGAGCTGCAATATTTAAGAAGCAATTAAATTCTTATATATATTTACTCACCATGAACATTAAACTTATGTTTTAATCCAGTGCACTCAGTTTATACCTTGTAAATAATTATAAAGCTTTTCTTATTTACCTTTTATATTAATTGTGGATTAAAAAGGAGCTCAGCCAACATATTTCCGAGTGCCACACATTATATGTCAAAGAGCCTCATGTGGCTCAGGAGCTGCAGTTTAGCCACCCCTGCAATAGAGTGTTGTGTTGTTGTTTTTGACGATGGTCACTTTGGTTACAAATGCAACACCAAATACACTTTGGTGACGATGGTCAGCTTTGGTTACAAATGCAACCAATCAGCACTGGGACATATCTTGCAAGTGCCGAAATTTGCCTGGGGTAAAAAGAAAAAAGAAAAAGTCTTATTCCCAGATGATCCTTTGGATCCATTGTTTTGCCTTGTATGCAGATGGCTGCATTGTAAACTGAAAGAAATCATTAGCCCGCAATGTTTTATCAGCTGGTAGAAGATTTTAATGGAAGAGTTACATGTCAAGCTGATATGGAATCAGGCCCTGAGGATTTGGAGACTCGTAGAAATGGAAATAAGGGAAAGCAAGTAGATAAGATTGCTTGTCATCTGTCAAAACTTGTAGAATTAAAATTAGAAATGAAAAGAAATGAAATGAGATTTGCTTTTTGCAGCCATTGGGACTAAAATGAACAAAAATAGCAGTGCTGAATGTGTCTGGGCAAATGGGATGCAAGTTAGACTTCTAGGAGTGTTGCTTTTAATTGTGAAATCCCTAGAGGATAACACAATTTGGGTGGCAGGCAGGCAGACCTCCACGGAGAGAATGATTACAGGCACTGAGTGCTGTTCGAAGATCTTTATAAAGCTTTCAAAACAGTCCAAAGTGAGGCAAGGACATTTATCAATTTGTAAATAAGACGCAGAATGCCGTGGTCCTGAAAAACTTTCCAAGCTGACTTCTTTGGACCTGGGCAGCCCAAGATATAGGTCTTGAAAATGTGAGATCCTGCATGATAATAACAGTTGCTTATGGAGTAATTTGGGGGAGGACCATATCTCCATAGCAGAGCACGTAGTTTGTATGCAAATAACCCTATCACACAATTTAGAATGTTTATGATTTAATTGCTGGCACCTCCACTTATACAGTAGTTCAAGTGTGGCCTGGAGGAATTCCAGGAGGAAGCAGGAGGTGTGGCCTGGAGGTTGAGCCAGTGCCTTGCCTGAAGAAGCTAAGCAGGGTCGACCTCGGTTCTCGCTTGGATGGAAGACAGAAGCTGCTGACGGACCTCGGGGAGACACTGAGAAGACACCATGAGAGTGTGGAATGCGGAGGAGTCAGCTAGAGTAAGAACATCTAGAGAGAACCGTCTGAGTGCAAACTGCGGTGAATTGTGAAGCTTGGAAGTGCAGAGCACAAACCAGAAGGAGGGTTACACTCGGAAGGGAAACATCTTGAGTATGGAAGGTTCTATATATGAATAGAACAATATTGTAAAGACCCTTCGGGTCTAGAATAGCCTGCCTGTGTAAACCGCCTTGAATAAATCTGATGAGAAATCTGATGATGAGAAAGGCGGTATATAAATACAGAAAATAAATAAAATAAATAAATAAGTTCAGGTTTATTTAGGTTTAATAGCCCATAGGCCATACACCATATACCGGTAAATTCAAAGTTAAAGCACACAGACCTTATATCTGCCTTGTCTAGTTTGACCTTAAGAAACTACCAGCTCAGTCCTAACTAACTATCTGGCGGGCGGCCCAGTCTGCCCACCAAATCCTATCCCTGGCTGCTCTGGAGTGGCCCGGAGGTCTACTCGGGGGGAGGCCTGATCCTCGGATTTCCGCCAGCTATTTAGCTGGTGGAAGTAAGGGGAGGCCGTGTAACAGTCACGCTGATCAGAACAGGGACGGGGATATGGCGCACGCCTCTCGGGCCCAGGGGCATCACTGGAGGGGGGGACGGTTCCATTGGACGGTTCCATAAGCTCACCATTGAAGCCATTCCGTGCAGCCGCTGTGGCAAGGCAATGGGCAGGAGACTCCCTGCTCATTGCTTTCGCCGCACGGAATGGCTCCGATGGCAAGGGGCGGGGCCACCTTATACTGGGGAGTAAATGGGGAGTGGAATGGTGCAGAACTTACAGTACTGCCTCCCTCCAGTGACGCCTCTGCCCAGGCCAGTACAGCCAATGGCCCCCCTTTCTCACAGCCCGGAGGGCCCCCACCCCCGCCAAGGGATTATTTACCTCTTCCGATGGCTGCAGGGGCAATCCTGAGTCATCACGAACGTGCTTTATGGCACATTCACGACGGCTTCCAATGGCGGAGCACTTGCTCTGCCTCCGGAAGTCTCTGGTGGATTGTGCTCTACATTGCACTCTGAAAAGTGTGGTCCAAGACACCCAAGTAAAGACTGTACTTTTGGACAATTTTCTCCACATGTTTTAGCTCTAGCCTATGGGCAAGAGTTCTGCAGTATCTAGGATGACCAGACAAGGATAGGGCTCCATCCTGTTCCTTCAGTAATGTAGAAGGGATTTTATTGAAAAAAAATGAGGCTATTTCTGAAGAAACAAGAAGCAAACCTTGAGCTGCTAAGGATAGCAAATCTGTAGCGAAGTGTGTTTGAGGGGAGAATTAAATTTTGTGTTATAACTTTCCAGTGAATTCAAGTAACCCCAAAGCATTGGTTCCTTAGATTTCGTTGGCCATAAGCAAAAGTGTGAAGTCTGGAGATTACCGATACGCAGGACTAGACTTGAGTACCAAACCCCCCCCCCCCACAAGAGTCAAATGTGCAGTGTTGTATAGGAGCCCTGTATTCCTTTGCATCTGGTCACCTTAGCCATGACAGCAGTGGCATTTAGGCTCATTGTGTTACCAACAGTGCCAGTTATAAATCATGCTGTGGTGTCCATTTGGGTCCCTTCATTCCCCCTCCTTTAAGGGGGGGAGGGTTCCTAGATACCAGCAAAGTTCCATGCCAACAAGGTTGTTTCCACATGAACCTACCCAGATGCCTAGGTGATCTTCACAGGTCCTCCTCCAGGTGCCCTCATCATCGGAGCGGAGGTAAGGTGGGTGGTCACTGGAGACATGGAGTCCTCATGTGTGGTGACCTACTTATGGATTGTTTCCCCCTGGTAAGCTCAGCTAGTACCTACTTGTCCATCTTCTCTGAGCCAGTCAAAGCCCTATGTATTTTCCCAGGCATTTTCACCTCTGGTGATGCTGGTTTGTCCTGTAGTGGGGTCTCCTGTTCTTCCTTTTGTGGTGTATTATATGTCATTCTGTTTTCATTATGTTTTTAGTATCATTAGCCACCACAGAACTACTTTGTACTAAAGGGCAAGATATAAATGTATAAATAAAAATAGATTTCACAGGAATTTGCCACAAGGCAAGTAAGAAATAAGCATCCATAAAAATAAATTGCTGAACGCTTCTATAAGTGAGAGTAAGTGGATTCCTAAGGAAATAAAAGTGGAATTACAGCAGGATGGACTGAAATTTCAGTGCAGCGAAATGGAATATGGGGATATAGAATGGTCAAAGGATATGCAGCAGAGGGAAAATTCTGAAAGTCATTTCAAAGCAGGCGAACAGTGTTTTGTCTACTCAGAAGTAAGCCTCATTGAGATCAATGGAACTTACTCTCATCTCCGTATGTATAGGGTCATAGCCTTGTTTTATGAACATTTTTCATACTTATTTTCCACTTCTGAACCTATTTAGCGGACCTCTTAAATCGGTGCTGGAATTGAATTAGTTCTTGAGCCCAGCAAGGTGATATGTTAACTCTTGATGAAGGAGCACATCTCCATCCTCCTTGAAAGAGGTATCCAGCCAGTTGGATGGGCCAAGATGAGCACTGCACTGTGACTGTACATTGTGATGCTCATCCACATTCGACCTGGACCAAGGGTGGCCAACCTTCCACCGTTAAGGCCTCTCTGCGTTCTTAAGGGTTGTGTAGAAGACAGAATCTTGGCAGCTGCAATTGCTGATGGTGCTGCTAGAGCAGCTGCACCTGCTGAAATGCCCTCACCTAGACAACCATTAAAGAGCCAGGAGCATTCATGTTGAAAGGTTGGCCATCCCTGACATAGAGAGAAGGTCTCTCTTACTCAAGGTGAAAGTGTTTTGGTTTCTTTTGGCCTGACTGTAACAATCCAATTAACAGGAACTATTGATAGTGCGTCACAGAAAAAGAGCAACTTCGTGTTTCTTTCTTTTAAAGAACTGACACATAATCCAGCAGTTTAGTATAGGATCGTCACAACAAATCTGCTCTCCATTCCAAAGTGCCTGTATATCTTTGCTATCTCCACTTTCCCCATTTCTGTAGACATTTTGCACAGGTTTGCGATCTTTTTTGTTCTTCTCTAGATGGTCCCTTGCTGCTACTCTCACTGTTCCAGCCATTCCAAATTTATGAATTCTGTGTTTTGCTTGACACATTCACCTGCCATTTCCCCTTCTCAGTAAGTAGTTAGTTTGAATGAGCATTCTGGTCTAGAAACAGAAGCATTATCCTTCTTCACAGAAATACTGTACAATGACATTCTTTCCTACAAGAAAGAAAATCTAAATACGTCATATTTGTCAGGAATGCCAGCACCTGAAAATGAATATGACAATAGCGGAGCAGGGTTAAAAACCTGGAGGTGGCTCCTGTACTTTTAAGAGTTGCACAGAATACAGAAGATCATCAGGTGTAACTTTTCTTAAATGCAATGCTATCACGAGAAATGTAGTGTACTATCATCACTGCACCTAGTGAAATTGTGTCTTCTATGCAAGGTGCCTTCTCCAAAGGCGTCGCTCTGGTAGGGGCGGGGCCGTAAGTTTTGCTCGACCTAGTCCCGTTTACCGAGTGAGCAGGAGGCGGCCCCGCCCCCTCACTGTCAGAGCCATTCCCCTGCGGAGAAAGCAGCAGGCAGGGGGGTGGTAACCAGTAGTGGCACCAGAAATAATTATTGGGGGCACAGGCAGGACAACCTGCTTTGTCTCACCTCTTCGATTTCTGAAAAATGGGCATTTCATATTAATGCTGCCATCAGTGATGTAGACTTAAGTCTATTGACTCAGACTTGAGTCGGACTCAAGTCGTGTCAATGACTTGACTTGGCGATTGTAAAAGACTCAAAAGACTCAACTCGAGACTTTGGAGACTTTTTTTTTTTTTTACAACAAATCGAATTTTATTCAGGTTTAAACTCATTTTCCCCATTAAATAGATAGGGACTCGCAACCAAAGGCTCGGGACTTGGGGGCAATGACTTGGGACTTAGCTTGAGACTTGGACCCAGAAATTTGGGACTTGACTTGAGACTTGAAGTCAGAGAATTGATGCACATCCCTGCCAGGAGGACTTCTTTTATATTTATGCTTTGCATGGAGAGATGAGACCATAATTAAGAAGAGCCTTTTTCCTTTCCTATTTGTACCTGTCATATGTGAGACTCGAATGGGCCATTGCTCCTCCTCCAAGCTCCAGACAATCAGCTTGGTTCCAGAGGCCCTCTGCATGCAACTCGAGATTGGGTGAGCCACCATGCTACTCTCAATTTTTTGGCTCATTCCTGCCAGCAGCCTGAGGGGCCCCTTGAGTGCCATGGTCCTCTGGCACATGCCCAGGTGGGCTCTCCCTCTGGCACTGCCCCTCATTTTGAAGATCTGCTTTTGAATTTATGGCCAAGAGGACTTTTTGTTTAAACAAAATTATGTTTTAATTCACCAATGGGAGAAGTCCCTGCATCTGCTACATAAGCGGCACCTAGTTATTAAGAAGACAAAAACACTATAAATAACCATTTGTTCGCTTGGTTGTATCAGAGATGCCTTTAGAGAAATTCTGTGAAATCTTTTGATCTTTTTTTTCAAAGAGCCATATGTCTGCTAACCCCCAAGACACTTATATATCCAATGTATTCTCCCCAGGATATATTAATAAAGCAACCAGGAATGTATTGTACTGTATTTTAAACAGTACATATTTGCTGCTCTTCCATTTAAGTGGTCAAAAGGTGATGATATATAAAAATAAGTGATATAACTCAATTTAAAAGCATGCCACGTTTAAAACACACACACATACAGTGACACAGAGAGAACATCAGTGGAACAGCTTTTATAAAACCTTGAAGAAATGCCATTACCAGGAGCTATTGCAAACAACAATTCCCAGAAATCTTTTTGGTACGACTTTATGACCCAATGAAGCCTAGAGTAGCAATCCTTTCTTTGTTGAGCACACATACCATATCTGCTGTTTGGGAGAAAGGGAAGAAGCCAGGGAACCTCAAAGTGGCATACATTTATTTATGAGCCTTGCTTAGATAGGAAAAGCTCCTTTGGGGGCCTCCTCAGATCCAACATTTGATTAGTGTTGATAAGATCAGCAGCTTTCCATCTGTCTTCAAAGGGCAGACCAATATAAAGCACATGATAGTAGTCTAGCCAAGAAGTAACCAACATATACATGAGAGTGGCAGCTAACACCTGAAATGTAACTGGCAGACCACACTCCTTGCTGCTGATGTCACTCGGCCTGGCTGTCCAGAATATTGGAGGGACTACAAACTAGAACAAACATGCAGTTATTCCAGGGAAAATACATCTGGGGCAGCAAAATCCTGTGTAAGGATCTGGCCGGTGGCCCAGGGCCACCAACCAGATCCCGTTCTCGCCAGGGACCGCCATGCAGTGGTCCGGAGGTCTACTCAGGGAAGGGAACGTTCATCCCCTTCCCCGGGTGTAAACCGGGGCCGGCCCTATCGGCCTCCTCGGATTTCCGCCAGCTATATAGCTGGCGGAAGTAGGAGGAAGTCATGTAATGGCCGGCCCAGTGGGGACGGGGATATGACAGATGCCATCCCTGCCCCCGTCCCAGGCCAGCTTGCCCAATAGCCCCCCTCCCTAGTAGCCCAGATTGCCCATGCGGCCGCCGGCGGAAGCCTTACCTGCCTCCAGCGGCCGCATCAACGTTCCGACAATGGAGTGAAGGAGGCCAGACTTGCGCCTGCCTCCCTTACTCCAAAGTAGGCGCAAACGTCTCATCCTGAGTCTCATCTATTAACTTCAAACCATGTGGTATTTGCAACCACACATTCACTCCAATCTGGGGGTTTAATCATGGGGGCCGCTGTCAGTTTTGTCAGTTTCATACTCAACACTCAAGCTGTCAGTGTTGTCAATTTCACTCCCAATATTGCCAGATTCACTATGGAGCTGCTGGGAATGCACCTGACTGAGTGGTTTCTGTACTCCGCAGTATCATAAGTTGAATGTTTGTAAGTAGGGGAGCTTCTGTTATAGGTATTTTGTTTGTTTGCATGTTTTTTTTCCTGACAGATACATTGTTATGATCATCATCTTTGTGTGTGTGTGTGTGTGTGTGTGTGTGTGTGTGTGTGTGTGTGTGTGTGTGTGTGTGTGTGGTTGTTGTTGTTGTTGTTGTTGTTGTTGTTGTTCTTTGTGTTGTTTGATCAGTCAAGTATCCTAACCCATTGCTTCCTGGGGAAGACATCATGTGAAACCTCTTTGTCATCTGTTCTAAATAAAGACCCCAAACACTTCTAATATTAAACATTGAAATAAATGTGAGCTTTCTGGGCCAGAGAAAACCCACGCAGACATGGGGAGCACATTTAAACTCCACACAGACAGTGGCCCCGGCCAGGAATCGATTTTTTTCTCAACAACATTAAAACGAAATGACTTATAGCGAAACGACTTTAAGTGAGGACTTGCTGTATATCCATTGACTTCAACAGTGCTGCATCAATTTAGACTAATTGGGGACTGACACAAAAGGGGTTTAATTAACAATAGAGATAAAATCATATTCATTAACCTGTGGATTTCTCTATGATTCATAATAGTTTCTCATTTCAATTAGTGTTGCTAATTTTACTTTACAAAACAGCATAGGCAATGCATTGTCCAATAGGTTCATCAGACTAGCATCTTAGGATATACATTCAGTCAACTTGTCAGAAATCTTGAGCAAGGGAAAGTATCTTTTGATACACTGTGGATAAAAATATATCTAGCAAAGGATTTGTAATCTACTTTGCAACTCAAATACACACACAACAGACAAGAAACAGTACCAGTGAACCCTCAAAAACTTCACTATAATCTATTAATCTATTAAGGGAAAATCTATTAATGCTGAATGTCCATTAAATCCAAACAAACGCGTCGAAGTCAATGAAGATGTGCATGCACAAAACACACATGGCTAGTTTTTAATGGAGCAGAAAACGTCCGCTGTTTCTGAAGTCTGTGAAATCGAGGTCCATTAAACTGAGGGTTCACTGTCCATCATCAGCATTATCTTCACTGCTGGGAGAATAATACAAACCAAGCAAAACTCCATCACTCTTGTCTAGAGATCAAAAGCCTGCTTCAAAAGACAAGTCTTACAGCCCAATCTTATTGGGCTTCTGAACTGGCAGAACAAGTGTTCCGCCAGAGCTAACTGTCTTAGAGCACTTGTGAAAGGCCCTCTGACAGCACACAGAGCACGCACTGGCGCCAAAGCCTTCCCGTGTGTGCTGAAGGATCATCCTGAACCCACCGAGGCAGGTAGGGTGGTGTGGGAGGCAGAACAGGGATAGGGCTGAAACAAGGTGATCAGGAGGGTGGAAAAGGGAGGCTATCTATCTATCTATCTATCTATCTATCTATCTATCTATCTATCTATCTATCTATCTATCTATCTATCTATCTATCTATCTATCTATCCTTTGCTAACATTTTTCCCAGAAATGCCTTTTGGTGTTGTATCTAAAAAACCTTGAGGGGAAAAAACACAAACCCTTGAAAATATAAAGTGGAGCAAGAAAACCAAAATAAAAGCCTGTTTGAGATCATTTTCCCTAAACCAGCATGTACTCAATGTGGATGCACGAATGCACCTGGATGCACATATCACACATTACAATGCTCATCTGGGACCCCCACTAAACCCCCTGGTCGGGATGTGTCATTTTCTGAGTGTCAGGATGTGCGTCCTCATATCGGACCACCAGTTGTCATCCTCTGCGAGTCACCCATGACTAGAGCTGGACCAGGGCCTGTGTTTTTAACTGTGGCGCAAACAAATAATAATTAACCTGGTTCCCTTCTAAACACAGCTTTCTATTTTCATCACTGCAAGGTGCCGAATAGAAAAGCGATAGTTGATGGAAGAGAAGCTGAACCAGCAGTCGTGGGGATAGCTCACATCCTGAAAGCTAATTAGTGGGAGCAGCTGTTCTTGCTGTCTTTCACAAACTCTGTTATGAAAACTTAGTCATTAGAGCTCTACACAGAAACAGACTCCTGGAACATTGAGCTCCCGTTCATAGGCTAATTTTTTAATGTCTAAACTCTCTCTCTCTCTCTCTCTCTCTCTCTCTCTCTCTCTCTCTCTCTCTCTCTCTCTCTCTCTCTCTCTCTCTCTCCATGAGCATGTTGGAAACTGTGGGCATAAAGTCCAACTGAAGCCTATCAATTTCAATAGAAGCATTCAGCATGAGGAATCAGAGCTGCCATGAACTGAACCCTGGCCCTTCTTCTTCTTCTTCTTCATCATCATCATCATCATCATCATCATCATCATCATCATCATCATCATCATTCCAGTATTTATATCGCCTTTCTTGGTCATTGGATTTCTCCTTTGACTTTAATTCAAGGTGGTTTACAACAGGCAGGCAATTCTAAACCAAATGATTTGTACATTCAATAAATGTCCTAATCTTTTGTAGGACGCTTCTTTCCAGGTGTTTCCTTTCATGGTCTGGCCTCTTTGCCAGCATTCACCTCCCACGCGTTGACTGACAGGCAACTCCCTCTTACGGAGCACAGGCTACAGCGCTCTCTCTCTCTCTCTCTCTCTCTCTCTCTCTCTCTCTCTCTCTCTCTCTCTCTCTCTCTCTCTCAGAGGGCTTCTGCAGCTTTGTCAGCGGTGACGGAATCTCGAACTGCCATCCTTGATCTTCAAGCATGTAAGACTGCAGCTCTCCTGACTGAGCCAGACCTCCTGCATGTTCTTTGTCAGTGAGCAAGAGCCCCTCCCCATAGCGGAGCTGGGAAAGACCTCTCTGCCTGAGACTTGCAGGCCACATCAGCAGTGATCCCCATTTGAATATTATTTTAGCATCTGGACAAGTTTGTCAGAATTTAATGTTGAAAATCATTTACAAGCACACCATTCGCTTCTTGCCCAGAGAGTCTGTTCTGCTTCCAACCTGCTTGGAAACAGATTGTGTTTCTTTTCGGAAGAGAGAGAGAGAGAGAGAGAGAGAGAGAGAGAGAGAGAGAGAGAGAGAGAGAGAGATCATTATTCCAATCCATTTGCAGTGAATCTCTTTTTCACCGTGCAGCCGAGTCGTTCACTTTGGGGCATCATTATAATGATTTGGCATGTCCAGTACTATCAGAGATGTCACATTGTTGCATAACAGCGTGTGGGTAACAAAAAGCAGATACAATGTTCAGCATGTTCATAGACCAGTATTGGGAGAAATGAAAGCCTATATATTGAGGATGGTGTCACAAAAGATTGAATAATTGAGATGGCTGGTGTCATAAAACTGTCACAGATAAAGGTGCCCATGGAGGTAATACAGTCCTGTGTCCTATGAACTTCTTAGTGCTGATCTACGACTTCAGAAAAAGCACATGCTACAGGCCTTCTGGAACGGCTTCATTTCAGAATGAAGGTGGGGGAACACATCTGGATGTGCCCCCTCCCAGTTAATAAGCCCTTCCCATCAAAGAAAATACAGATAGGCTAGAAGTGTTCTTTCATATCTTTTAGTTGCCCTCATGTAGGGAGTTTTTGATACAATAAGTACCCGGTTTGTAGTCAAGAGGGAGCAGTGCTCTAGGATAGGGGTTCTCAACCAGTGGTACTCGTACCACCAGTGGTACTTTGGTCGACTGCTGGTGGTACTCAGACCACTGGCCTGCCAGAACCCCACTCCAATGCGGCACTTTTGGTACCACGTTTTCACTCCTGTGAGGCTCCTGCCTTTGGCTGAGCTTCTCAGGAACACTGAGAAGGACTCTCACCCACCCAGAGCCTCCTACCTGCATTTCTGGCCTCCAAAAACCCAGGAGTAACTGGCAATGATGTCATTACCAGTCACTTCCGGTGGTATGCAGCAAGAGAGTGGCACCGGAGGTGGTACTTGGCCAGGAAGGGGTTGAGAACCCCTGCTCTAGGACTTCTATAGCAGAAGCAAAGACATTATCTATAGGATAAAATACTCAGGTGCTGTTTTTGAAACATCTTTCAAAAGGAGCTTAGCTGAAAGGACCCAACAGGCTCAGCAGAAGAAAAAATGAGAAATTTGCTTAGGGGTGTATGTTAATGTCTGAACCATCACCTTCTCACCTCGTTAGAATCGTGTTAATCTTGGGAAGTCCCAGGAAAAAGTGTGGTTCTGGGAGATGTGGATGTTTTTTAGCAAGTTGATAAACTGCTCCTACAGAGGGAAGTTCTGTGGATCAGCAAGTGTTTCACAGAAGGAGAAACACTGGCATATATTTTGATTGAAAAATTGAAGAGTATTGAAACACAAAGAAACACAAAGAACAGGAGTGGTGGATGGGTGTATTCAGGCCACTATGTTTGCCATTTCAGACTAGGTAAATGCAAATGATGATCCTTATCATTCCATCAATGAGAGTGAATTGAAGAGGAGGAGCTTCCTAAGGAGAATCCATGTCAGTTTGCTGCAGAAAAACAAAACAAAACACCACAGGATCCTGTATTGTGTGGCACATGTCTCTTTAAACTTACTTGAGGATGTGAAAGGCCACAAGACTCTTCATTGTTTTTAATGCAACTTTGTGCTTTTTAAGATGCTTTGTTGTGTTGGTACAGGATGAATGATGGGTGAAAGAAGAATTTATGCTGGAAAACAATGCATATATATAATGACTTTGCTTCTAAAAACTATGAGGTATGCAAGGTAATATGAATGCATGAACCCCTCCAGACACAACGAGTCTTCAAAGACCACAACACAACCAAACAAAAGACACAGGGAGAAAATAAAGCAGGCAAATGATAGCAGAACCTGTCCTTTAAATGAGCGAGATGCTGGTTTGCTATACAGGAATCGTATACAGGAAATGATTTTCCAGTGGAAAATCAAGCTCTTCATTGCTCTTCATTGCTAGGATAGGGAGGGTGTTGCCTGTCCTTAGAAGGCACATAACTGCTGATTGCAAACAACTGATGTTATCCTTGATGTTCAAAATGAATGGGAGGCGAGGAAGAGAGGGGGAATGAATGAGAAATGGATGATCAATGGACTTGGCTTGTCATCCCAAAAGTTTAGATGATTATGCTAATCTAGAAACAAGATTTGAGTAACATAAAACAGCACTGAATAATCTTGTATCATTCTGAATAATGATACAGAAGCAGGGAGTGTCTGCAGAGATTCTGCCTCTGGAGTCTGCTGCACAGTCATTTGCAAGTCGTGTGTGTCGTGTGTGAGAGTGTGCGCATGTGAGGATCTGTGCAGGGGAACGCAGACACCACAAGTAGCCTACGAAAACGTCGGCTGCTATTCCACAGGCAGGCTTTGTTGAGCAGCAGAACAAATGAATGAAGAATAGTGCAACATAATGGCATTGCACATACATGCATGCACGCATGCACACACACACACACACACACACACACACACACACACACACACACACACACCACCACCACCACCACCAACAACAACAACAACAACAACAACAACACCTGACAACATTGGGTTTGAAGCCCTGTGTGAGTAGAAATGACTGGCTGGTACACTGGGGACATCAGAAGAAAACATGCATTTTTAATAAGAAGCTCCTGTCATTAGCTGTTATCGGTTTACTATTTGGGACTGTTAATTAGCCATCTGTCTAAGAAAGGCCAGCAGCATAACAATACACTGAAAAAAAAACCAGGTGCCAGTAGGAACTCAGATGATGTATCTTCATCAAGAAATGTGGACATGATTAAGAGAAGGGAGCCACTGCATGTGGTTCCATTCTGTACTCAGGAGGGATCAGGACAGCTGATTTCATGGAGATATTTGATAGGGATGGTGGTGGTGGTGGTGGTGGTAGCGGCGGAGGCAGCGATGATGAGGAGGATGGCAGCGGCGGCAAGATGGTGGCAAGATGGCGGCAACGAGGAGGAAGATGGCGGCGGCGAGGGTGGCAGCAGTGGCAAGATCACGTTGGCAAGGGTGGCGGCGGCAGGACAGGTTAAGTGGTGGTGGCAAGCCATTTTCATGGCCAGAAATAAATAAATAAAATTTTCAGCCACTCTTTAGTTTTAAATTATTAAATTAATTAATTAATTATTAAATTAATTAATTAAAATATCTGGGTGTGTGTGTGTGTGGTCCCGGTTTCAAACCGGGAAAATATGGTAAGCCTACTTATGGATGGACTCTGCAATTCAGGCGCAGCCAACATTGCTTAGCGAGACAGCCTCTTGAGAACAACACTACCCATCCAATCTTTGCATACTTTTTAGGATGAACACCAGTTTCCTACTCCCAGTCCCGCACTATACCTACCAGAAGTGACCAAACTGGCTAAGCTTACCCCAGGAAACAATCTGGGGTAGGCAAAAATAAAACCCTCTCCACCAAGGGCCAATTATGAGAAAGAGACAAAAAAAATCATACCTGACCCCTACAGGCAGCTAGCTAATCTCACACTATCCTTAGGTTGGGTGGGATGGGTCCAGTGTCACTTAGCTCCGAATGGCGAGCTCGAAGAAAATGCAGACAGAAAACACCAAGGTAGTTCGCCCTGCCACCAACCCACCAATCGGGTGCTGCTCCTCTTGGTCTTGTCTCATGCAGGATGGATCTGGGCTAAGGAGGCCACTGCTTGTTCTTTTTTTTTTTTTTTTTTAGTCCTTTTCATCAGTTCCCCTGCAGACAGAGTGACCGAGTGATCCAGCTGGTGCTTCTGCCAGCCCAGTTGGCTCAGGAACTGTAGCATCCATCTACACCTAGAAGAGGCAAGGAAAGAGGATATAGATGAAGAAGAGGCTATTACAAGGGAGGCCCGCTATCCGCGGATCCACTATCCATGGATTCACTTATCCACAGATAGCGGGTGTCCCCGCCCCCACATGCACGGAGTGGCGGGAGGCCCTCAGAAAACCGTGGAGGGCGCATTTGCCCCTATCCACGGTTTTCTCGTATCTGCAGGGGGCCCTGGAACATATCCCCCATGGATACGGGGGGCCCTACTGTGTACAGTTCTGTATCATAAAAGGTACGTTGTTGGTTCTTGTGTGTGTGTGTGTGTGTGTGTGTGTGTGTGTGTGTGTGTGTGTGTGTGTGTGCGTGCTATCTTATCCATTTCTCTTAGTACAGTATATCCACTTCCAGAATTAATGTGTCATTCTGTGTGTGCGCCTTGGAGCTAATGAAACCTTTGGCTGAGAACTTTCCAAATCCTGAACTCATCCAAGAAAGCTCTTCTTTTCCTACGGAAGGCATCCCTCTGTCATTCTGTGCAGGTGTACAAATATTCCATGTTACTATATAAAACAAAATTATGAACACACTTTATTATTTATGAATTATTTAGACTGCCACCGTTCAGTGAATTAGTTGCTGTCAAGATAAATGAATAGAAATGTCAGCTTGATGGTTTTTTTTCTTAAATATACCAATTAAGTAAAGCGGAATATGCCTAGGGTTTCCTAATGCTTAGATCACAGAGGTTTGTTTCACTTCTCCGTTAATGATGTTTTTTAATTCTTCCTCATGTTCCTCAAAGGGGGAGAAACACCCTATGCCCCAGCATACAATAATCACTTTTTCTGTTTGCATTTGAAGTGATTGCAGGTAATTTATTCCATTTAGTCATATCCTGAAACATAAATGCTTTTTTAAGGTCTGCTGAAAGCAATTAGAAAACTGGAAAATCTGAACTGTTGAACTGCATGCACCAGCGCTGCTGGCAATGTGAAATATGGGCAAATTGGATTAAATGTTTTCATGCAGAAAGTTCTAATAACTCGGGCAATAGTGTTCATTAACTTCTATTTACACCAGTTTAATTTGGATACACATTGCATGTGTGTATGTTTTGTTTGGGTTTAAAAAAAAATTGTTTCAAACAGAAACCTAATAAGCCCAAATCAAGTATATATTTTATGGCATTTACTTTCAAATTGCAGTAGGATGGTTGTGCTGAAAGAATCCCCCCCCCTCAAAAAAAAAATCTGGAATGTTGATGGGTGCATCTTTCTTTCTTTTCTGAACTCTCTTGTCTTCAATGTGTAAGCTACTGATGAGCAAGATGACCTTGCCTACTGGCCAGCAATAATGTAGATAGAGTTATTTGATAAGGTACTCTTATGGCCCAATCCTATCTGAGCCTAGCGCTGCTGAAACTTGTGGTCTGACAGCGCAAGGACTTTTGCAGCAGTGTGAAAGCTGTCACACACTTCTGGACTGCTGGTCAGTGGCGTCGCTGGAGGTGGGGTGGAATGCTAAGTTCCGCACCACGCTGACCCTCGGTTACTCACCAGCATGAGGCAGCCCCACCCCTCGCCTTATGAGCCATTCACATAGGCAGGGCTGGCACAATATTTCCTGATGCCTGAGGCAGTGTGCCAAATACTGCCCCCCACATACCTGGTGATGTGCCAGCCTCACTCTCCAGATTGGAAAAGGAAGAAGGGCATGGAATAGATAGGAGATGAAGTGTGGAGGAGAGGGTGTTCGGTAGATATAGTGTCAGATAGTGGAAGCGAATGAGCAGACAGAAGTGGATGCCCTCCTGCCAATCTGCTACCTGAGGCAACTGGTTCAGTTCACCTCATGGATGGGCTAGCCCTGGATTTAGGCCACCATTTCATACCTGCCAACAAATATGCAGAGTTTAGAGTGTGGCCAGCAGGCACACTGACATTGGGAGTACAGCTGCAAGGTGCAGCCCCACTTAGGGCCCAATCCTAAGGGTGTGCTATGACTCCACTGGAGAGCATGGCCTGGCCACTGCCAGAAGCAGTGAGCTTCAGGTAAGGTTGCATACGGGGTTGGAGGGAGGGAGGGCAGGGCAGAATGGGGTGGCGACAGGGGCAGGGAGGAGGGCAGATCAGGTCTGAGAAAGGAGCATGTTCAGTTGCAGCAGCACACACTGAATCTTGACAGTGGCATTCCTACACGCACATCCCATGGGCCCCCCCCGACGCGACACCCCCCATGTGATGCCACAAGTCCCACCCCCTGGAGGCGAGACATTTTCATGCACCACCGCAGAAATTCGGTGCTGCAGCGTGAAAACACCCTCTCAGCACTTTCAGGCTTCATTTCAGTGTCAAATGGCACCCGGGCGGGAAGGTGGGCCAATCATGCAGCTGAAGACATCCACAAGAGGACAAAAAGTGGCAGAGGGAGCAACAGATCCAGAGGCAAGTACACCCCGCCACCACTTGGCGCCCCATCGCCTTGGGGCCCACTGCTCCTGCCCCTCCTAGTGACGCCTCTGAATCTTGACCCCATTCCCGGGCCTGATCTGTCTTCATGGGTCAACTCGGACTTGCAATATCACTGGCACAGGTCCAAGTTGACCCATCAGGCCCACAGGAGCTTACCCAGGTCAGCAAGGTAGCAAATGTTCCCTTACCCCAAGGAGGCCTCCCAAGGCCAAAATTCTCCTGCAGGATTCAGCAGATGGCGCGTTGGCGCCGCTTCATCAGCACATGTGGAGGTGCGGTGGTTTGGGCTGTTACTCTCCATGTGTTTGCTTAGAGTCGAAGCTGCGCCCCCACATGGGGGGGCGCTGATGCTACGCCCCCATGTGACGCCGGACGTGACATCACGTGGCTCCAACCATGCCCCCCACACCGTTTTCCTTACTATTTCGGAGCCAAACGGCTCCAGGGCGGGCGGGCGGGAGGTCCCAACCCCTGCTAAGCGAAGACGACGGAAGCAGTGACGAACGAACGGAATGCGTCGTCCAGGCAAGTCCAACGCCTTTGGGCCCACAGCCCCCCCCCCGCCTCTACCCCCACGACACTTCTGTGTTTGCTGATCATTTAGGGGATTTAGTCTGAGAAGGGCTAAAGTTTTCTGTAAGTCCAGGAGGCTTACAAATCAATTGATCATTAAAAACAAACACGAAAGCACAGATTACCAGGAATCCAATAGGAACCTATAGACACATCACCTTGGGATATATTAGCTCCAAGTGGTTTGCCAGCATGAGTCCAATCGCTTCAGAGATGCTGCTGAAGGCTGATCACATGAATGATCAGGCTTTAGGACTTCAATGATTTTTGTGGCTCATTGACTCCTAATTAAGTCAAACTTCTATAGATCCCGGGGAAATTAGAAATCTCATTCTCTTGCTAACCGCTATAAATGGGCGGTGTGCTCCCAGCACTTAAAAAAACAAAACAAGAAGTGTATCCTAATAGCTCTGCCACCCCAGTTCAAGGAACTGAGGACAGATGTACCTGTCAGAGCGCAACATGTTACAGGGACATAAAACTATTTTATGGACACTGGTGACCCTGCTTCTGCCCTTTTCCATTTATCCCCATTAGGGATGTTTGAGTTTTCCCATCCCGTCCCCGCAAATCAGTTGGTTTTTTTCAGTGTTCTTCAAGTCAAATGCTTGAATATCCTTGAGGGCTTGCTTGAAAATCTCTGTTCCCCATTGCTCCTCTTCCTCACCTTTCCTAATTCTCCTCACCTTTCCTAAGTAAAAAAAGCCTCACCTTGGGGAAAGGGGTAACATGTGGTGTCAGGCTGTCTTCCAGGCAGGAGAAGCCTTGCAGGACCTCTCTTTGGCTCCAAATGATGTGCAGACTTGCAAGGACGTCGCTGTAGCGTGGCGGGGGGGGCGGACCGGCGAAGGGTGACGCGCGCACCCACGTGCGTCACCTCCGCTGCGCACGTCGCCCTCCGGAGGCTCCGAGGACGGGAGAAGGCCTCGGAGCGTCCGCCCTGGCTGGCGGTCCAGGGCCTTCCCAATATGTCAATCTGTGACCTTTTACCTTTTTGCACATGCGCAGAACTTTTCTGAGGGAAAAGGGCAGCCCTCTGCCCTCAGAAAATGTTGTGCGCATGCGCGAAAAAGGTAAAAGGTCACGTATTGACATATTGGGCCTTCATCAGAAGGCCCTGGTCCGCCAGCCGGGACGGACGCTCCGAGTCCTTCTCCCGGCCTCGGAGCCTCCGGAAGCAGTGGGGGTAAGACTTCCGTGCCGCCAAAGGCGATGCGGAAATTTTTGGGGGTTTGTGCAGGGGGTCATTAGGGTGATGCACGCGCCCTCACTTCAGGGCGGCACGCGCCCTAGTGACGCCACTGCAGACTTGTTTCCTTTTAGGGCTTGACTAGAAGTTGCATGTTCCCCAACAAGAAATGATGTTCCCTGAATCATCACTAGCCATTGATAGCCTGCAAGGCCTCTCCTGTTTGGAAGAAAGGCTTACATCACATTTTATTTCCCCCTCCCCAAGAGAAGATTTTTTTTTCCCTTGGGGAAGATTGGCAAGAAGGGCAGAGGAGTGGCTGAAGCAGGGTATGAGAACCAACGTGAGTCAGAGTCATCTGAAAGACAGTTGGACCATTCTCAAAATGGGGTGAGCTGATTTCCAGTGTAGGTGGAGATAGCATTTCAAGCTCCTCCTTTCAAAGACTCACCCAACATCATACCAAGTCTGAGAATCTAATCCCCCCTCCTTTTTTTTAAACATGCAAACATATATTACATTGCATTTCAAGCTTAGAGATGCACATGCACAAGGACACTTGTGCTGGACCTGAGAGCGAGAGAGAGCTGAGTTTTTGCATGTGTTCCTAAGGAACGTCTGCAAAAGTCTGGGCCTTGGTGGAACATCTGCAAAAGTCTGGACCTTGGTGGAACATCTGCAAACGTCTGAGCCATGAGTTTGACGTGCTCGCAAAAGCTCATGTGTGCCCTCATGTGTGTCAGAACTTTGTGAGCATCAGCCACTGACAGTGGTTCACAAGGAAAGAAAGTTTCTTCAAGAAAGAGCCCTTGTGAGTGGTTGATTGAAACTTTTGCAGGTGCGTTTGTGCTTGTCCTGAATCAAGGGAGGCTGCCTTCTGCTGAGTCAGATCATCTAGCTCAGTATTGGTGGTGCTGGCGGCAATGGCGTCGCTGGAGGTGGGGTGGAATGCTAAGTTCTGCACTATGCTAACCTCCGTTACTCACCGGCACGAGGCGACCTCGCCCCCTCACCTTCGGAGCCATTCAGTGCGGCGAATGCAATGTGCAGCGATGCCACTGGTTGGCGGGATGGTGACTCTCCAGTGTTTCAAACAGAACTTTTTTTCTGTGTCATTCTTAGGGATGCTGTAGCTTGAACCTGAGCCTCTCTGCATATGACATTTGTGCTCTGCCACTGAAAGCTATGGCCCCTAGCCTGGGCTGGCTATATCCAAAAAGGGACAGGGTGCCTATACCCTTGTAAGAAGAGGGAAATCCCTCTGCCCAAATTTCAATGGTTAAAAAGTATAGGCACCCTGTCCCTCTTTGGATATGGTCAGCCTACCCTAGCCCCAAACACCAGATCATTTGAGCAGGGATGCTCTCCTGGTAGAATGATTGCAACACTCCTATTTGAGTCCCCTTGATTTCATAGAGACGACATGCATGCATACCTATTGCGCAGTATGCAATCACACTGGAGAAACTCCATTGCCTCATTCCAGGGGAACAAAGATGCCAAGGATCAAGACTTGCTGGAAACCACAGCACCGCCGAACCACCCTTTTGAGCTGAAAGCCCTTCCTGCTCATCCCTGATGTTGGGGAACAGGCAGTGGCTTCGCTCCGGTAGGGGCGGGGCCGTAAGTATCGCTCCGTCCTAGACCCTTTACCGAGCGAGCAGGAGGCGGCCCCGCCCCCTCACTGTCGGAGCCATTACCGTGCGGAGAAAGCAGCAGGCAAGAGTCCCTGCCTGCTGCTTTTTCCGCAGGGGAAAGGCTCCGACAGTGAGGGGGCGGGGCCGCCTCCTGCTCGCTCGGTAAAGGGTCTAGGACGGAGCGATACTTACGGCCCCACCCCTACCGGAGCGACGCCACTGGGAACAGGGGCTACTCAGTGAGGAGGGAAATGCGATGGGGAACTTTCCATTCATTTTTCCTTCATATGTTGCAGTGTTGAAACCTGGCATTAAAAACAGATGTTGGGGCTGAGTCTTGGAGAGCCCTTGACCCAAATTACACCTTTGGGAAACCATTTGTTTTCTGAGTTGAGAAGGCTGCTTGCTGTGGCCTATTTGGGGAACACCTGGCCTCTGCAATCAGGACAAGAATCCTAGTACGGAGCACTGTTTCCTTCCTCTTGCACCACCTCAGCATTCCTATTAGAAAATATTACATGGCTGATATTGAAAAGCCTAGTTTTGAAACTGAAAATGCGATGGCATGTGTGTATTGCGCCTAAATATTGCATGATCTCATTTACCTTTCTTAGGAGGGCCTCGACACAGTCATTAATCTTGGATGGCATTTCTGTTTTGGGCTTTTTTTTAGCAACTCTACTGCCTGTGTACAACAAACTGGGTAAATAAAAGTAAATTCGCCCTGAGTTTTTAAGCCACTGCTTTAATGATTTTCAATGGGCTTCGTTGTGCTTGAAGAGCCCACAAACGGTATCATCTTTTCTACTCAGGTATCTATTTATGTTACTTTCCAAAGTCACTGCTGAATCCCAAGGATTAATGTTTTAGGGTTTTAATGGTCTCCAGTTTAGCTGAAGTCAATAAATCTGTCTCGGGGGTGAACAAAGTGCTTCTATGCAAACTATTTCAGGATGAACAATGGGAGAAGCCAGTGTATCCTTCTTTGAAACACAGGGTTTGTAAGGGGATTAGGAAGCCCAGTGAGTTTCTAGGGATTTTTTTTAATAACCTGGTCAAGATGCAGCCATGTTCCTGGAAGATGGCAGCCATCCTTGATGAGAGAGAGAGAGAGAGAGAGAGAGAGAGAGAGAGAGAGAGAGAGAGAGAGAGAGAGAGAGAGAGAGAGAGAGAGAGAGAGAGAGAGAGAGAGAACACTAATGTCAACCAAGTGTTGGAAATGCAATCACAGCAGAAACAAGACCCTATAAAGTAACATTAGAGAGGAGCCTGAATACATAAGCATTTTTTTTAAAAATACTCACTGTTCCATGCAGTAAAGTTAGAGCTAAAAGCAATCCACTGCAGCAGTGGTTCCCAAACTGGGAGTCACGGCTCCTAGGGGAGCCCGTGGAAACCAGCCAGGGGAGCCGCGGAGTGCCACGGAATCATCTTGGAAAACAGTGCAGTGCCAATTGGCAGGCATCAACATACTGTAATGGGGAGCCACGGCCAATGGTTGACAATAGTCAAAGGAGGTGCAGGTCGAAAAAGTTTGGGAAACACTGCACTGTAGGAATCTTCTTGCACAACACCAGAACCAGGGGACATGCACTAAAATTGAGTGAATGGACAAAAGAAAGTATTTCTTCACCCAACATGTAATTCATCTGTGGAACTCCTTGCCACAGGATGTGGTGATGACACCTGGCCTAGATGCCTTTGAAAGGGGTTTGCATAGATTCATGGAGGAGACCATCACAGGTTACCAGCCATAAGCAACCTCCTGGCTTTAGAAATAGGTTTTCTCTATGCCAGGTGCAAGGGAGTGACAGCAGGAAACAGGTTATCTTGTTGGCTGTGTGCTCTCGGAGGCATCTGATGGGGCCACTGTGAGATACAGGAAGCTGGACTAGATGGGCCTTTGGCCTGATCCAGCAAGGCTCTTCTTATGTTCTTATGTTTAATCCCCCCCCCCCAAAAAAATGTTCTAGTTCATAAAGAATGTGTATTTTTAACAGACCTGAGCAGAAAGGGGAGCTGAGTTTCATAAATATTTTCATGCCCCCTAAAACGTATCCCCATATCTTGACTTTTTTTTTTTCAGGGAGAAATGTGAAGGGGCATAACAGAGGAAAGGGGAACATATTGGTCAGTTGCGAAGGTAACTAGGCTGATCCCCCCCTTTCTTGTTCTGCTGGTCTAATAGGCAACAAAGCCCAGCACAATGCAACAAGTCCGGGTGCCCTGATCCACCTAAGGAGATTGGTGTGTGGAAGGAGACTTCTGCACATCAGTCACATACAGGATCAGGAAACATAGCTTAAATTGGATGCACATCAAAACACACATCTGTCCACAGGTAGTTTCTAACCATTGCTGTTGATGGGATGGCCAACTGGATACTCATCTCCAGAATGGGGCTGTGCATTCAGATGTGTATCCCATTGAAAGTCATGCTGTGCAGAAAGGAAGCAACCAATCTTGGATGTGCATTCAAGCCACAGTTCCTCATCCAGCAAGTGACAGGGTGTGGAAGAGCCCAATTCTATGTTCCTATGTATGCCTACTCAAATGTAACAGTGAAATCCTGTGTAAAGATCCAGTCGGTGGCCCAGGGCTCCCTGCCAGATCCCGTGCTTGCCTTGGACCACAATGAGGTGGCCTGGAGTTTTGTCCCCTTCCCCGGGTGTAAACCGGGGCAAGCCCTATCAACCTTCTTGGATTTCCTCCAGCTAAATAGCTGGTGGAAGTAGGAGGAGGCTGTGTAACGGCCGAGCTGGCCTGGCGGAGATGGGGATATGGCTGACGCAATCCCAGCCCTGGCTTGCCCAATGGCCTCCCTCCCTCGCTGACTGGACCGCCCATGTAGCCGGAGCCGGAGACTCACCTTCTGCTGCCAGCCTCATGGACGTTCTGGCGTCAGAGTGAGGGCGGCCAGCCTTGAGCCGGCCTCCCTTACTCCTGAGTTGGCGCAAACGTGCATGTTTGCAACGGCTTCCGGCGCTGGAGCGCTCGCTCCGGCAACTTACACAGGATTTCGTTACAAGTCCCATTATAGTCAACGGGGCTTATTCTCAGGTAATTATGGATGGGATTGCAGCTGATGTCTGCTTCCAAACACCAATCACCACAATTGGATTGGAGTTTGGAGTGCCTATTTTACTGGGGGTGGGGTGTTCAGTGAATATTTTGGGCATCAAATCCTCCTTTTTCACGCTGACAACATTCATCCCTAAAACTTCAGCAAAGCCCTAGTTTTTTTTAATACTTTGGCACTGCAAGCCTAAGCATGTGGAATCAAAAGTAAATATCACTGTGTTCAGTGGGCCTTACTGGCTAGTAAGTGTGTTAGGATTGCAGTCTAAAGGTCTCACCTCAGATAGCCTGAATTTGGTGTTTAAAACAACTGGTGCAATTATTTTATTTATAACTAATGGGGAAGAAAGAGCAAGCCAACCCCAAACCCACGAGAGAGTAAATTTTGAGGACTATCACACTTGGTATGCACCCCTAAGAGGTTTTTGACCAGTTTGGGTACAGTTGGTGAGCTCTTTGTGAGGAATACACAACAACAAAATCCAAGAAAATAAACCCTTAACCCCCCCCCCCAAAAAAAAACACCAACCCACACAAAACAAAACACTACACTATACTCAGGAGTTAGGATACCAGCTTTCACAGAACCGGTTTATTAAAAGTCACAAAGTATGTTGTGACTTCTAATAAACCTGCAATATGCAATTTTGTTCTTTGTAAGAGGCACAAGATGGATTTGATGTGTGCTTTATACTAACTGAATCCAGCGGAAATGATGAAGGGATTATTTATTCATTATATCAAAAAAAGTAATAGAAAGATAAGGGAGCTACATGTGTGTGCGTATACTGTGTGTATATATATATATATATATATATATATATATATATATATATATATATATATATATATATATATATATATATATATATATATATATATATATATATATATATATATATATATATATATATATATAAAGAATAATGTAAGGTAGAAATGTATTAGATGCATACAATCCTGTGCTTAATTTGTTAGGAATCTACTTATATCATGAGTGCATGGAGATTTTGACAAATGTTTGGTTAGGCTTGTGTGACACATTTTTTTGTCTTTTTGATTCAAAATGTATAAGACAAGGACAAATCAAGGAAACATGGACCCTATCGTAACCACTCCGGAGACATCTCCATTCTGATTCCTCTTGCATTCTGGAGGCAAAGCTTGTTTACATGATCATGTAACCTGAGATGATGATCTCAGAACATACTCCAGGCTCTAGTTTGTTTGAATAAATTCTGAGGGCTAAAACATGGACAGCACAATTCTAGGCATGTAAGCCCCACAGAATGCATCTGTTCTCTAGTAAAGTCATGTGCAGACATTATGGTACGTTTACGACACCCTAGGCTGGCGGAGCACTTGCTCCGCCAGCCTCTAGTTAGGCAGGATTGGACTGTTAGGCATTGTTTCATTTGGTCGGTAAGACATGGGCTGGTGATAAGCACGTCTATTAAAATTAAAGATTTCTTCTTTCTGTTTATCATAAGTTTTCAGAGAACGTCCAGTTTCAGACACAGATGATCCTTCTTCATCACTGTACAGCAAGTCATTGTCTAACACACGACTAGAAAAATCTGACTTATCCCCTCCTTTTTGTGCAAGTTCTGCATGCGGAAACACATTCAGTACGACTTCCAAGATTCTCTGAAGAGTGTTTTCAAGCAGAGGTTTTGAAATGGTGGACAGTGCTTGGCCATGTGAACTCACTGCCCTCTGAGAAGCAGGTATGGTCTTCTGCATAGCTACCATAAAATCCTTAGCTGTTATGTTAATAGCTGTCATGTTTATAATAATAATAGCTGTTATGTTTAATAACATAAAATGTTATGTTTCATTTTCAAATCTTAAAACCAATGGGACTTAAATGTGCTTAAATTTGGCTAGCTCATGACCATGACTTCCTCAACTCCCAGAAAACCTGTGCCTTGCAACATTTCTGAATATGTTTGCCATTCAGAATTTGAGGGAGGCACACTGTACATATTAGCAATTCAGATAAACCCTTAAGCATCTAAGTCAAGGCAAGTAACACATGCAATCCTCCTGAATCAGCTGGAAGAAAGTGACAACATATAAGTACTGTACTCACTGTTCTTTTTTTGGTGAATATTGCAATTTTGGAAAGTGTCTCACTTTTGACACATTTTTGGTCTTTGTTTCACAGGAGTCAAGGAGCTCAGGGAGCATTTGATTTGATCAAGGAGCTCAGGGAGCACTGTGATTTGATTTGATCTAGCTCTTTGCTAGATCTGATTGACTATGCCATGTTGTAATGTCATCATATTCATTATGTGATCCTTGATTGGCTAGGATCACCTATGTCAATATTGCAGGAAGGAGAAAGAAGCCCTAATCAGGGAAAATAACTTAGCACTAAAGCAGCAGTAACTAGGGGGATTATCACACTGACAGCCCAATCCTGCCTAAGGATCCGCCAGGCGGCCGAGGACGCCAACCGGATCCCATGCTCTGCTGCGGGCAGTCTCCCACCCAGCGGAAAGTCTCCTCGGGGAACGGGACGCTCGGCCTCCTCAGAATTCGGCCAACTATTTTGCTGGCGAAAGTCGGAGGAGGCCGTGTAACGGCCCAGCCGCACAGCGGGGGACAGGATTCAGCTGAAGTTGTCACCCGCTCCCTCCCAGAGCGGATGGACCTATGGCTGCCCTCCGTTTGCCCCTGATCCGCCCAACCGCCCGCTGGATCCTTACCTGGGTCCGGTGGCGGTCCTCTGGGTGCTCGGGTGGCATAGCAGGGGAGGCCGGCCTTGCACTGGACTTCCCTGCTCACGAGTCGTCAGAAAAGTGCCTTACAGCACTTTTATGATGGCTTCGGCCAGCGGACCATTCGGTCCGCCGACAGCCCCAGCACTAGGATTGCGCTGTGAGCAGAATTGGAAAAAGTGAATATTCCTGAAGTTAAAAGCATTGTTCAGAATGTACACCTCTCCCTAAAATATCTAATTTTTGCTCAGGAATTGAATTGGGAGACTGCAGTGCAGCCCTATATCCAAATAAGCAAGATCTGGCTGCACAAATGAACTTCATGTTGACCTGTGCTTTGTCCATTAAAAAAGCCTTGTCTTTAGCCTCTTTTTGTCATTCACGTACTTATTGAAATAATCCATTGGAAAATTATTCCTCAATTTTCATCTCTTACGTATCCCTCATAAATAGTTAGGAGGAGAAAAATGGTCTCCACTCCCCTAGCAACTTGCAAAGCAATGCTAAGAAAAATAAACAGTCGCATGACAACACTGGAGTCACAACATATGCACAAATCCCATTAAGCAATGTCAATTTAAATCAAAAAAGATAACATTTAGAAATTGGTGGGCACTGCTGCAGAAGATAGGTGAATTTATTAAGGCTTGATCACTGAACCAATTAATTAAGAAAAAGTTGTCAGGATTTCTTTCTGATAGTTCATCCTAAGGCATAATTACTTGTACAGTTGTTGTTTTTAACTTGACCCTTCTTTACACTGCATTTATAAAGAAAAGTATATTCTAAGCTTCAAGGGTGCATGCTGGGAATGCAAAATTACAAGCCCCCCCCTTTTTTTAAAAAAAAGTACCCTGCCATCAACAGCCCAATCCTATCCAGGACACATACTGACAAATCTCGAGATCTATCACTGTAAGTCCTGGAATGATGGTGCGAAAGTTGCTCTGTTGTTTTGCAGGCTGTGACTGACATGGCAAATGACCAGAGGCCACATGCAGGTAAGTAAGTCAGCAGGGGTCAGAATGGGGGAGGATTGTGGGCAGTTTGGGGTGGACAGCGGGCCAAGCCAAGAGTGGTTCAGGGCAGGGGGCATCTTGGCAGCAGCAGAACATGCCAAGACCCTATCCCCCTTTTCCTCGCCCAAAATGCCTACTGACTCTCCTTGGACTTACACCTACTAAATAGTCTGAGACCCATTGGATTCGGAGGAGACCCATTGGAGGCCAGGCAGCCTATGGGGAGGTAAGTCAAAAAAAGATTTTTACTTACTTCCTTCAGGCCATCTGGTCCCCACCACCACCACCATGGCATGCAATGTGTGCTCCATTAGTGGCGTTGTGTGCTATGGAATGGCAGGGGATAGGGTTGGAGTTAGGCACATAGGAAACTGCTCTCTCCTGAGTTTGAACATCTCAGTCATTATTGTCTTGACTGACCATCAGTAGCTCTCTGTGGTTCTGATCACAACCTTTCCTAGCCCTATGTGGAGGTGCTCCATTTCCCCAGATACCATCCTTGTTCTGCATTTGCTGTTGAATTATTTTATACCACCTCTTATATACCAGCAAAAATGTGGCCTCAAACAAGAGGATGTGTTGAATCCCCCACTTTCCAAAGAGAGGAACAATGTGTTTCCTTGCAAGCAGATAGATTCTTTAATTGGGATCTAGAAAAAAATGCACGTCACTATGATGGATGGAGGATGTTATGAAGAGGGCCCATGTTGTTGAAGGATTGGCAGAGTGGGGGGGGGGGGCTAGAATGTATCTTTGTACACACTGGCGTCGCTGGAGGTGGGGAGGAAAGCTAAGTTCTGCAGCTTTCCGCCCCACCGTTACTCTCCGGTACGAGGCGCCCCGCCCCCTCGTCATAGGAGCCTGTCAGCGGAGAGAAAGCAACGCGCAGGAGAGTCCCTGTGCGTTGCTTTCTCTCCGCTGAGAGGCTCCTACGACGAGGGGGCAGGGCGCCTCGTACCAGAGAGTAATGGTGGGGCGGAAAGCTGCAGAACTTAGCTTTCCTCCCCACATCCAGCGACGCCAGTGTTTGTACATCTTCCCCTCTGAGGTCCCTCTCAGTGAAGACTAGACCCACTCAATGTGGGGGATAGGAGTCGAGCCTGCAACTGGAACCTCCAGGTTCATTTCCACAGAGAAACTAAAATTGTGTACACAAGAGACAGGTTTGAGAGTATAGGCTGAACATGTTTTCAGTTTCTCAGGGGAGGAGCAGCACTTCCTCCCCCCCCCCCTACAGCCTTGCCAATTATTCTTTGTGCTAAGTGAGCTTGCTGCTCTCTGCATTGCCCCTCAGAATATATAGGGCCAGTGCCAGGCTATTTTGCGCCCTAGGCAAAGCTAACTACTTCCACCCCAAAACTTTTTTCATAAGCCTTTATCATTAATTATATTCCATAGCACAGTTGTAGTATTTATATTAAAAAAAACTGTATACAATTGCCCTCTGAGGTCTGCGCCCTAGGTGGCTGCCTAGTTGGCCTAATGATAGCACCGACCCTGAGCATATATTGGCCCTGAGTCTTGCCTAACGTTTTTATGTCTTGATAACACTAGGTGTGGTGTGAGGTCTATTTCTCACTAGAGATGGGTGTGCATCCCTGGGTTTGATTCAGAATGGGCTTGGCTGATGCAATTCTTTCCCCAAAGAATGAGAAAATAACTTTTTCTGGATCCATTCCAAAGTCTGGAGCTGTTTGCACTACCAAGGGCATTAATTAATGCCCCCCTCTGCCCCCTAGGCCTTCTCCACTACCCCTTCCCCCCCAAACGTGGCTGGTGGCTGTGATGGAGGGATGCATCTGGAACACTTAAATGGCAGTGCCTTAGACTATAGAAACTCTGGGTCATGTAGTCTTCCAGAGCTCCTGAGTACATCACAGGGATGTCATGTGCCCTGGGAACTACATGCCCCTTTGGCTCATTGCACCTGTGACATTGCTGGGCATGCTCAAGACAGCATCCCAGCTGCAAGGAAGCTAGGAATACATCGTTTCAATGAAACCTGGCATTCTTTCTCAGGCACTGTGGAAAACCGCATATTTCAGACTCCCTGGTGCCTGGGATGTCACCATGACAGTATTCCAGGTACTGGGAGTGATGGAGTCCTCATAGAGAGACGTCCTGCAAGGCCTTCTCATCATTGCTCCTTCCAGGTACGTTTTGGAGAAGAATGAGGGGGCCGCTGTGGTGGTCAGGGCATGCTCAGGGAAGAACGTTTCTGGAGCTGAGTTCAGCTCATCATGAGTCCAAAGGTAGTTTTGATAAGCTCCCAATTCCAAACTTCACTGTCATTATTCTCTGAGGAGATAAAGCTGTGACTGGGTTGTACCACTTCAGAATGGCTCAAGTAGCAAATGCCACGGTGATCCATGCCACGGTGACATCGCAATTAGATTATTGTAGTGCGCTCTACGTGGGGCTGCCCTTGAAGACGGTTCGGAAACTGCAGTCAGTGCAGAATGTGGTGGCCCGTGTGGTCACTGGAGGTAGGCGGTTCGACTCTGTCGGGCCGCTCCTCCGACAGCTGCACTGGCTGCCGATTTGTTTCCAGGCCCAATTCAAAGTGCTGGTCTTGACCTTTAAAGCCCTATACGGCTTGGGGCCAGGATATTTGAGAAACTGCGTACTTCTATATAGTCCAGCCCGTCTCCTTAGGTCATCAGAGAAGGCCCTTTTGCAGATACCGTCACCCAGGGAGGTGCGAGGGGCAGCGGCAAGAAATAGGGCCTTCTCAGTAGTGGCACCATCCTTATGGAATTCCCTCCCTTTTGACTTACGAATTGCTCCCTCCTTGTACACTTTCCGGCGAGGCCTAAAAACCATCTTGTTCAAAGAAGCCTTCAGAGTCCTTGCCTTTTTAACATCCTGCTGGTACAGGTGGGACGCTGTTGTTTTTATGCTCTGGTTTTAATTGTAATAATGACCTTTTTAATCAATTTTTAGATGTTGTTTTATTAGTTCATTAACTGTTTGTAATTGTTTTAAAATGTGACTTTTGTATTGTATCTTTTTTGTATGTATTTTCTTTTGTTGTAAGCCACCTTGGGTCCCCTCGGGGAGAAAGGCGGGATAAAAATACTGTAAATAAATAAATAAATAAATAAATGAGACTCAAATCCTGGGTGGTTACCGTAGTTTTTCATGTGTGTGTGTGTGTGTGTGTGTGTGTGTGTGTGTGTGTGTGTGTGTGTGTGTGTTCACACAACACTGCCACAATCTTCTCAAATCTCTAATCCAAATGAAATTTCTCACTTCTACTTTACTGAACACTTGAAGTGAGAAGTGTATATGTTGAGAACTCTTCCCACAGAAGTGATTAAAAGCAAGTTGTCTGGGGGGAAACAATTACCATATCTGGCCAGCCTACATTCCTCCAACAAAAAGGTCAGATTTCCATTTTATAGCGATACTGCCCTTAGAAATATTTGTCTGCTGCCCTTACCTACTGGGCACAGAATCTAATATGAAAACATTCAGAAAAGAATACTAGATGTGACAAAATGTTAGTTAACAGAATTTATGAATAATTATAGGGAATAGTATATAGGCTGTAACAGAACTGAATGGGCAATTAATATGTGAAACAGATGCAAAACAACAACAACAACAACAACAACAACAACAACAACAACAACAACAACAACAACAACAACACTGCAGGATGTGTTAGAGACATTGAGAACAATATTTTAGACATGAAACTGTTCCAATAGCATGCTTTGTAATGCCATATTTAATTAACCTCTCTTCAACCAAAACCCATCTGGAGCAGGATGGGACAAACCCAAATGGACATTGTCTAACTTGGGACCAGGCAAAGTACAGTGGCATATATTTAGAGACACATGAGAGCAATATTTAGGAAATGATACCCATGCAGAATTGAAATTGTTTCTTAGCCCAAACCTGTTCAACAAACAGCAGCTTTGAATGACTGGTCTTCAGGCACCAAACAAAGTCAGGTTCACATATAACAAACCATTTTCAGGAAAAGGGATAGGATCACTGACTTCTGAAACAGGCACAGCAGCCCAAGTCAAGGAACCCATTGAAATAATTGGGACTGATATAGCAAGTCACTACTCCCACTCAAAGTCCAGAATCTGATACCTGTTCCAGGCTATAAAAGTGGACAAAAGGGGCCAGAACACCCACATCCATTGGACTAACTGCTTTTAACTGAGCAGGAGGTCTGGCTCAGTTCGTAGAGTGGCCATCTCATATGCCTGAAAATCTGAAGGACGGCAGTCTGTCGGAGAGCTGTCGGCATGACCGACTGACTAGCTGCAGAGCATCCATGGGGGAGAGAAGCTGTAGCTGCACTTTGAGTGGGAGTGAAAGTTGCCTGTCAGTTGAAGCATGGTGAGGCGAACGCCAGAGAGAGGCTGGACTGTGAAGGAAACCATCTAGAATGAAGGGTTCTATGAATGATTAGAACAGGGGTGCACAACATATGGCCCGCGGGCCGCATGCGGCCCGCCTGACGATTTCCCGTGGCCCGCAAAGAAATCGGGGATCCCAGATAGCGGGCGCTCTCTGGGATCCCCAAGTTCTTTGCAGGCCACGGGAAATGCTCCGTGCCCGTTCCGTAATGGAAGATGCGGCTCATTCCGCTCCTTACGGGCTCATTCGGCTCCTGGCCGAACGCCAGGAGACTCCAGGTGGCCCTTTGATCGCTGCCAATCAGCTGAGTCTCCTGGCGTTCAGCCAAGAGCCGAATGAGCCGTGTGTGCTAAGGCAGACTGACGCCACTGCTGTTGCTGCTGCTGAGGAGCAGGGGGGCAGGCCTGGCTCGGCCCGGCCCAGCTCGGGTTTCCCCTCCTCTTTCTCCCCTCGCCAAGATCAGGAGGGGTGGAAAAGTGTTGGCAGAGGAGGGGGGACTTTTTTTTGTTCCTGAGTGGTTGGGGGGGGTCACGAACGGAGGTGACTAGGTTGGGGGGGTCACGAACGGCAGCGCTGAAGGATACGCCGCACTTCCCACCCCAAGGCAAGCCCTTCTCCTCACTGACTGATTGACGCTGTTTGAGTGAGAGCGAGCGAGCAGGAGAACCCGGCGCGCTGAGACCAGCCGGGAGAGGGTCGCCGCTTGCCTGTGCCGCGTCAGGAGCTGGCCTGGGTCGCCATTGCAGAGAAGCGAAGAGGCGGAGGGGAGCGCGGAGCCCGCGGCTACCTATGTCCAGCCGGGCCTGGGAGACACTTTGCTTCTGAGGGTGGCTTCCCCGCGCGCCCTGGCCCCTTAAGATGGCAAGTGGGCTGCCTGGCTGCAGCGGGGAAGGCGGCTACCCCACGCTGGAGGCGAGAGACGAGGCTGCTGCGGGACACAGGAGGCTCCAGCTAGGGAGGCAGCGTGCCCAGGCTTGCTCCTTTCACTGCACCTCTTCCTGTTCCCAGAGGTGGTGGAGAGCGCTCCCTGCCCGCCCCCTGCACAGCCCCCACACCATCTGATGCTGCTGCTGAGGAGATCCCCCAGCACTTGCTCAGCAACGCAACAAGCCGGGAAGCCCCTTCCCAAAATGTACATTTTGCTTGCAGTTAAAAAAAAGGAAAGGGACAAAATGTTCGCCTCACAGAACGCCGCCGCCTCTCCCCGCCCCGATTGTCTCCTCACCTTTCCTCCCCGCCTTTTCTCACAGAGGAACAGCGACTCACACACACCGTGCTGTGCGCGTGGCCGCTCAGCAGTCCCACCACCAGAGCGTCACGAACGCCACTCTTCTCCTCCCCCCCCCTTGTTGCCTCCTTCCCCGCGCGAGCTGGCGCTGTGTGGGGTGAGGTATTGCAAGTGGGCTGCTCGGCATGTTATAATCTGGAAGCATCCCCGACGTCCGGAGCCTGCTGTGTTTTGCACGGGGAAAATGGTTCCTTGCAAGGGGCCTCAGGTGCAGGAATTTCTCTTTCTTTCGGTGCAGCTCACTGTAAGTGCCTGTAGTGACTAAAAGAACTAGCGAGGGGTGATTTTGATTTTGAGGGGAGAACTCCTTCGGGTTCTCCACGCACCCGCTCCGCAGCAACCGGCGTAGCATGTTGCTGGCGCGCACGCTTTCGCGCTCGCTCTCTCCACTCCAAGTCCTTTCCACAGAGGCAGGAAAAGCGCGAGTCACGGAGAGCCCCGCACGCCCTGCAGGCAGAGGAGGGTGTGTTGCGTGAGTGAGGATGGGGAGGGCAACATTCTGAGCGGGCAGAACAGCAGCGTGAGCATCCCTCTCTCCTTCCCTTCCCCCACCCCGTGGTGTGTGTGTGAAAGGAGGTAACTTTTCTTTTCCCCTCAGCAGGAGGAGGTTTGCTGGCTGCTGTACTCGTTTTTCATGCAGGCAGTTCCCCTCTCTTCCCCTCCCCCTCAGCTCCATTTCATCCAGGAGCCTTTTTCTTGGTTATCGTGAAAGTGACGACTGAGAAAGGGATGTGTGTGTGTGTGTGTGTGTGTGTGTGTGTGTGTGTGTGTGTTGAATGACAACAACAGGGATACTGCATAGCGTTTTGCTTCCAGCGGGTTATTTTTATTTATTTTATAAATAAATATTTTTATTTATTTTATAAATTTATTTTATTTATTGTATAAATCACAGGACACGCCCCCTGTGATGTCACTTCCTGAGGAAGTGACATCACGTTCCTGGACACGCCCCCGTGCGCCCCCCGAGAAGTTTGGCCTATTCATTTTGGCCCCCGCCTACTTCCAAGTTGTGCACCTCTGGATTAGAACATATTATTGTATTGTAGAAAACCCTTGGGGTTTAGAAATCCAATGACCAAAGAAAAGGCGGTATATAACAGGGATGTATCTAAGTAACTAGGTCATGAGTGCGAGTGCGAGTACGAGTCATTTTTGCAAGAGTGCAAGTCCGAGTGCGAGTCAGTGTCAAAATTTTTGGGCAAGTACGAGTCAAGTGCGAGTCATTTTTGCACAAGTGCGAGTCGAGTACGAGTAAGGCCAGAAACCACGAGTCACAAGTCACGAGTCGAGTCACTTTGGGGAAAATGGCTTTTTCCCCTGAAAATGGGGTGGGTGGGTGTCTGTGTGGGGTGTGTGTGGGGACCTCTGAGACTTTTAAAGCACCCACTTGGCTCCCCCTATGCCCTTTCCCTCACCTCTCAGTCTTGTCACCACCCATCTGGTTTGGGATAAATAGGTATAAATAGGTATAAATAGACACACACACACACACACACACACACACACACACACACACACACACACACACACACACACACACTGAGAGAGAGGGGGTGGCCAAAAGAAGATCAAACTTTGGGTATCCTTGGCCAGCCTAACACAGTTCTCTTTTAACTGCTGTTTGGTAGGCATAAGACCGTGTGTGTTGTGTGCAGATTCATAACATGGTAGAAGAAGGTTGCTCATAGTAAAACGTGTTGTGCTTTGTTATATTGCTGCTGCATTTTTTAAAACCACTATTAGATATATTTCACATAATTGTTTCTGACAAATGGCATTAATTATGTTGACTCATATTTCTTTGGCACAGAAACCAGGAAGGCAATGAATAATTCAGACTTGCACTCACTCTATTTTTGTCAGTTTTGAACTCTTTCATCTGAGTGCCTGAAGTATCCATTTGAAATCACAACAAAAAAGAAAGGCCAGTATATGGCTCAAACCATCAGTGGGATACAGAAGTCGGCTAATTTAACAGGTGACATTTGGGCTTATAGGATCAGAGATTAATAATGCAAATGGTTACAATGCAATCAAAAGCAGCAGGTCTGAGGAATTGTTTTAATTATAATTTTGTATTTTTAGCACGGGATGCCGAGAAGCTTGCAAATGGAAACAGACAGTCTCAGTGTCTGAGCGACGTTTGCCCACGGTTTGCTCAGTCTGGGAAACTAACTCAACGGCGTTCAACTGCAGCACTCAGCAGTAGACACAGAGACATTATCGGTTTTCTGCTAAAAGCACAAAAAGCATAATTATGTCTCACAAAAAATTATATAGTAGACCCAGCAGAAAAAGTCAAATCGAGACAGTAGTCCTCTTTCTGATAATTAAGACACATTTGTTCCTTATTCCTATTACGGATCTTCAGTCTCTGATAAACTGGAGGCTTCAGACATGGAAATGATATGATTTAAATAATTTACTTAAGCTTCTCATTTCCGTACATATTCAACCCCAAATCGGTTGAATGAGTATGAGCAAGATACCTAGGAACAGGGGAGCAATGAAATGGGAGCTTTGGGTACCAGTGTTATACACTCAAAGCATAACAGCTGTGACAGGTGGCACACTGGGTGTGCAGTGTGTGGCTTGAGGGAGTCCTCATCTTTGTTAGGTCACTGCAAAAACATGGGCTTTTAAACGAGAGCGTTTATGCCTAGAAAAGATCTGGATGGCTATCTTTTGGTTATGTCTTTCACGTATGACGCTTAGAAATGAGCTACAGTCTCCTTAGTTGAAGGCCAGCGGGTGGCGCAGCGGGTTAAACCGCTGAACCATAAGCTGTCGATCGAAAGGTCGGCAGTTCGATTCCCGCAACGGGGTGAGCGCTCATTGCTTGGCCAGCTCCTGCCAACCTAGCAGTTCCAAAGCATGTCAATGCGAGTAGATAAATAGGTACCGCTTGCGGGAAGGTAAACAGCGCTCCGTGTTCCAGCTGCATGCTACGCGCTGCGGCAAGGAGAGTCATGCCGGCCACATGACCACGGAGGCGTCTTCGGACAACGCTGGCTCTTCGGCTTTGAAATGGAGAGGAGCACCACACCCTAGAGTCGGACACGACTGGACTTAATTGTCAGGGGATACCTTTACCTTTACCTCCTTAGTTGAAGCTCTTTACTGGTCAATAATTGAAAGCATGTGGTCTTTCTCCAAGGGACGACTACTAAGGCAGTTACAAAGCTTTGCCTTATTTGCCCTTAACAGATGTCAAATTTGGGGCTAGGTTTATACAGTTGGCCCTCGTTATCCGCAGGGGATCCATTCCGGACACATACACCCCGTGGATAGCAAGGATCCATGGATACCGGGGTCTGCCTAAAAACACTGTAGAAAGGGGGGAACACTTTTTTAAACCTTTTAGCAGCAAACTGTGCTATTCTGAAGTTGCCGCAGAGCTTCTGGAAGCTTAACGACCCACTTCTGCATCACGCAAAGGCTTTTCCCCCCCTCCCAGCCTTGTCCCTGGATGCATTCTGGGACCCGCGGTGAGACAAATCTGTGGGTTCCGAATCCGCGGATGGAAAGGGTCCACTGTAATTTGTGAAATTGACACATAATAAAGCAAGAGCCAAGCCACACATTCAGAAACATCATGCATTACAACTCTCCTTGGATTGGAGCAGTTCAGAATGCAGCTGGGGAATCATATACTTCAATAGTATGTACACACAGAAAGCTAGCATGTCTAGGGAAAATGTTCTGGCCTGGTCTTCTCCTTGCCATGCTAGCTTTCCACATGCAAGGAGATTGTCAGCCCAGTCATATTGGGTTCTACAACTAGCGTTCTGGCAGCAGTAGACGCTTGATGGCATCATAAATGGTGTTCCGGAAGCATGCAGAACCGTGCACTTCTGGAGTGCTGCCGGAGAGGTTGGAGCAACACAGCACACAATGGCAGGGAAAGGAGTGCCCACTGACAAAAGCGAGTCGCAGGGGTGGGCATAATGGGGTGGGAGAGGGCAGAACGTGGAGAGGGGTGGCACCGGGAGAGTGGGAGGCATGTCGGGAGTTGGAGGTGGTGGCACCTGGAGTGGGTGACTTGTTCCAGATGCTGTAACCTCCAGTAGCAGCCAACACACTCCCTTTGACTCTGCGGACTTGCACCAAGTAAAGAGCTGACACAGGTCTGAGGAGACCCATTGACAATTGAGAGGCTTACAAAGGGGTAACGGAACATATTTTCCCTTTCCTTTCCAATTCTCCCAGTCCCTGTAATCTCCCCCCCCCCCGCCCCTGCATGCAGCACAGTCCATTTTGGTGCAGCTGCATGGTATGGTGGGGAAAACCATAGGATTGGGCTCTGTATGTGAGGGAGCATTTAAGCCTGTGATCCTTCTCTGGCTACTTCGTCACTTTGCACTGTTATATACTATCTGATGCGTGTATGTGTACAGATGCACGCGCACACACACACACACACACACACACACACACACACACACACACACACACACACACACCCCTTGTTGCCATGGCTTCTGGCTAAGACAATACACGATGATGACATTTGTCAGTATGTCCCCCACACAGTAGCTTGTGATCTGTCTGGATGGACCTGTTTTCATATGAAAACAGAAACTTTCCCATACTGTAGCCAAGAATTGCATTTTAACTCTACTAAATGTTTTCTGCCAGATAATGTTATTTGACAAGAAGTCATTTTAGACCATTACGATAGTTTGATCAATTCATATCAGCTTTAGCTAGCCCTTTCTAAAGAGACATTGCAGTAACCACATTAAAAGATGCATTAAAAAAGCACACACACACACACACACACACACACACACACACACACACACACACACACACACACACACACACACACACACACAAGCATTTAATTAAAGGCCTCCTGAGGGAACTGAGAAGTGTAATTAAAATACAGACATGAAGCTTAATTGTCAGGTTAAACTTAAAACAGGCAACATTCCCTAAGGAAATCTTCTGTTTTGCAATTGGTTAAAATTCTTGCTATTCTTATGCTGAAATATTACATACATAGTCCAATCCTATGCTCCCCCCCCCCAACCAATGCAGCTGAACCAAAATGGCTTGTGCTGCATCCGGCGCGGGGGGGGGGAGGCAGTCCTGGAGGTCTCCTCTGGGTAAGGGAACATTTGTGCCACCAAACCTGCTGCCACCAAACCTGACCCCTTCACAGACCCAATTCACCCTCCTCCCCACCCCATCACTGCCCCATTCCGCCCTCCTTCCACCCACACCCCATCCTGTCCCGCCTCCCCTGCCGACTTACCTGAGTCAGAGGGCCAGTCAGCGCCACTGGAAATCTGGCTGCCAGTGGAGTCCGCCGTGGCCTCCCTGCCAGCGATATCACTGGTGCAAGTCCAAGAAGCAGCTGGGGCTTATCCCAGATCAAGGGAACAAATGTTCCCTTACCCCATGGAGACCTCAGCATGCCAAAACTCCCCTGCAGGGTACAGTGGATGCCTCATTGGCCCTGCTGCATCACCATACAGGGAGTTATGGTGGATTGGGCTGCCCAACACATCAGATGTATGGTGAATTAGCATACAGGTGGGCCCCCATATCTGCTGCGGATATGTTCCAGGCCCCTCTGTGGATACTTGAAACCGTGGATAAGAGCGAACACCCCCTCCATGGTTTCCTGAGGGCCCCCCACCCTGCCTCCCCTGCAGGCAGGCATGCTTGCCCCCCCAGCTCTTATTTTTCTTTTAGCAAGCTTTGTTTCTTCCTTAAAACAAACAGAGAAGCAGCTTCCATTGCAGGCAAGTAAAACGAGACTAAGTCCTAGAGAGGCTCTGCAAGGTTTCTGTTAACCTTGCAGAGCCTCTCTCGTACTTAGTCTCGTTCTACTTGCCTGTAATAAGCAGTCTCTCCTGTTTCTTTAAGGAAGAAATGAAGCTTACTGGGAAAAAAGTAAAAGCCTGGGGGGGTCCCCACGATCCGTGGATAACTGAAACCATGAATAACGAATCAGTGGATATGGGGGCCCACCTGTACTCCCTTCCACCTTGGGTGTCCTTCGGGGAGAAAGGTGGGGTTTAAATCGATAAATAAATATTCCTAGATTTTTTTTAAGTCACCAAGATTTGTTCGTCCGTATGTCATGCTGCCTTTCTTCCAAACAAGCCACTTAAAGGTCTTATCTATGTCTTTCTGGACAACCGGAGTATGAGGGGGGCAAACAGGAGTGCACTGGCTTTCACATCAAATAAAGCAAATGCCTTTTATTGATAGCACATGAGCAGCATTAATAATCTCAAGAAAGTCAACAGGACAGATACTGTAGCATGCTTATGGGTTGCCAGGAACACTGATTCAGCAATGGGACACTCCTATGGCCATGGTGTGCAGCAGTGGTGAAACAAGGGTGGAGCGGAGGCAAGTAGTTCTGCAAGACTCCGTTACACCGGAGTCAGCGGCCCCTCCCCCTTGCTGTTGGAGCCATTCCTTTGCTGCCAGAATGGCTCCAACAGCAAGGGGGAGGGGCCGCTGACTCCGGTGTAACAGAGTCTTGCAGAACTACTTGCCTTCGCTCCACCCTTGTTACGCCTCTGGTGTGCAGCATAACCTCTACCAGTCACGCTGCACATGACCTACACCGTTGCTCATCGATAATGGGCTGGGAGCTTTTGTATATATATGCCTACAATACCTAACAATGGATACATGACTTCTTCATATAAAAACCAGGGCTTCTTCTGATGTTATGGTTTGAACTCATGGATCACATTTTTAACGTGATCTCCTGGATGTCTTCCAGTGGAAACCTTTCCTGGGGGTTGCAACATTTCTTGGATATATCCTTGAACAAGATTCTAGATGGACAGGCCCTGTTTCTTGAACACACCTTCAGAAAAGCTGCATGGAGAGCTTATTCCCGGGAAACATCATCCTATGGAGGTGCTCTTGTGTGTGATCTTTATTTCATGATATTTGTAACACATGCTCCAATTCAAAACGCCTCATATCCCCTTCTTCCTCTTCTCCCCATGGCGAGGTGGTGGCAGCCTTGGAAAATGCCAGCACGCCCTCAGTTTGCTTGCGTTCAAAACAACAGAGCATAATATCATTTGCCTCTCCCTATTCATTATTGATACAGTCGGCTTTGCGAGACTTAATTAAAATGTGCTGTGTTGCACCAAACCCAAATTAAAAATAAATAAATAAGTCAACGTGTTGCATTAGCAAATAATGGAGAATCGGTGCTAATTTTGTGGTTTAATTAACACAGCTTTATCCCAGTGCTGGGCCATCTGGTATTCACCATTTCAAGGAAAGGCAAGGGCTGACTTGCCTCACTTTATGTACCTCCCTCTTCGATGACATTTGCATTTTGATTAGTCCATCTCTTCTGATTAGTCCATCTCTTCAAACAAAGACTCGCTTTACCTGGGGAAGTTTATGTCGTTTGAGAATGAAAATAGCGATATAAATGGCAGCGATGATTATTATTCCCTGCTCTGCTTCTTAGAGCTAATACATTTCTTGAAAAGACTCTCGGCGAAAGCACAGAGCCAAACCAAACAAGGGCTTCTGCTGTTCACAAACAATAGCTCCTTTTTAAAACTCTGCGAGGAAAGCTGGAGTTTGAAATTCAGCAGCCTTTGGAAGCTGATCCTCACTTCTGTCTGTGTATCCCTCTTTCCTTTGACGTTTTTGCTTTGTTTGTTTGCTTCCTGATAGGTTCTGGCGTATATGCCATAGTGGTTATGAGCGTGTGGGGTGATTCACACATGTACATGCGTCACTTGATTACTCATTACTCCATTAATCAGCACTAGGTGAACTGGTTGTGTTGAACAGCACCGCATCGGAAGTGACACTGGGTGATATGAAAGCTCCATCTGTGCGAGGCTTCATATGGCTGCCTTTTATTGAGCTATCACATGAAAGGAAGGATCCCGGTGACTGTAGTGGCTGCTGTTTCTCAAAATAATTCCAAAGCTAGGCAATCATGTCTAAAAATCTCCTTCCATCTTACTTTTTGCTCCACCTTCAGGCAAGGGGACAACTGCTGAGTGAGACGTTTCATTTTGGCAACATGCAGAGAGCTGCTCCTGACTGTTAATGGTGAATGAAAGTTGCTCTTGCACACAGAGAAGTCAGGCGCCCTGCCGGCGCCCGGACATGTGGGGGCGGGGCCTGTGCGCATCACAGTGACGCGGCCCCTGCCCGTTCTGCTCTCATTTCGGAGCCAAACGGGCTCCAGGGAGGGAGGGAGGGCCGATCCACCTCCTGGCCTCGCTTCAGTGAGTTCACCCGCCCTCCCGCCCGAGCGCCTGGAGCTCCTGCCCCACGCGCTCCACCGATGTTCCGCCGCTGCTTGCACATGCAAACATTGTTAGGCATATCAGAACATGTCCTGCACTTGTATAGAGAATGAAGGCACCGGATGTGACTGAATGTGTCTAGTGGCCCAATCCTACCTAAAGGAAGTGCCAGCGGAACACATGTTCCGCTGGTGTTGGCTGCGGCAAAAGCACCATAAAGCACTTTGCAGCACTGCAAGATGCTGGTGCACTGCTGGGGAGGCCAGGGCCTTCCCACATACAATGGCGGATGTCAGGATGCCTGCCAGCTAGTGTTCTCATGCCCTTTTTACCCCAGGAGAAACAATCAATACTTGGCCCGCAAAAAATAATCCGAATATGCTCCGATTCAGCATAATATGCTCCGATTCAGCCAATATACAATATGTTGATATATATCTAACTTGTCTCCATTTTTTTTCTGAGATGCTCTTTCTGACCATAGAGATTGAAGCACTTCAGTGAAGAATTCTTGACTTTCTGCGGTAATAGCATATGCGTGTTCCATTGTATCTGATTAAAGACAGGATGGGCAACTCTTCCTCTAAGCAGCTGAGGCTGCTATTCATCTCCTCCAGGGACTGTTAAAATGGTTGGCTGTGCACTGGTCCAACTTAGAGGTCAATGGGAGGCACCGCTTGTGGTTACCATTTCAGTTCAGAGTTACTCATTTAACAGCTCTAGCAATTTTTGTACAGCTAAGTGATATTGATTCCTTTTTTTTTTCCTGGTTGATGATTCCTATTGGCAATCAAACTCTTTGCCTATTGTGAGGGTCAATAAGCTTTTAGTATATCTGCACAGAAATTTCAAGGCAGTATTAGACATTGAAAGAGCACAGCTGGAAACTAAGACTGAGCACGAAGACCCCGGTTAACTAAAAGCATGTTGCTACAGGCTTGGTTTGATCATGAGTTCTAAACCTGTATTCAGTTTGTTTGTTTCTTTGTTTTGGCCTCCACTTTTCAGCCAAGATTTCATTCCCAAGGGAATAAAACAATACAATTGCTTCCAAAGATTCAATGGTTAAAGTGATACTTTCCCAACTAGATTCCACTCTATTTGCATATTTGAAACATAGTTTTTTTTAATGGGGGGATTTCAGCTGGATCACTCATCCCATTAATGCATGATTTCAATATGACTTTGTCGCACATGGATGTAGTGGTTCAGATGAATACACACACAACTCACACCATGAGGCAGTAGGAGAACAGCCCAACAGGAGGGGACAGGACATGTACTCTCACATCCTTTATTTATTTATTTATTTATTTATTTTATTTTCTGTATTTATATACCGCCTTTCTTATCCTCAGATTGCTCTTCAGATGTTATTCACGGCCGTTTACGTAGGCAGGCTTATCTAGATCCGATAAGGATCTTTACAATATTGTTCTGCATAGAACCCTACAATTCCAGCTGGTTTCCTCTACGGTGTAGTCATCTTCACTTAGCTGCTGAACACAACTCTCCGCAGGACGCCACATATCATGCTGAACAGGGAAACATTTTTCCAGTTGTCATCGCTCTGTCACTGACATTCTCAGCATTCCAGTCTGTTCTCTCACCACACCAGGCAGCAGCGACTCCTCTCTGCCACCGAGGGTCATGACAGCTTATCAGTGACCTTCCTGGTCTCCCTTCCAGCACAAAAACAGGCTGTTCCTGCTTAGCTTCCGGCAATCTTCAGGCAGTTCAACCTCAGGACCACACCTCCTGCTATCCAACTTATCCAACTTATCCATCCTATCCAACTTACACTACTGGTGTAACCAGTGGGGGAGGGCAAGGCGGGAGGCTTTGGAGGGCCTCTACACTACATTAACGGTGCAATCCTAACCAACTTTCCAGTGCTTGTGTAGCCATGCCAACAGGGTGCACGCTGCATTTAGCAGTGCAGGGCAGTCATGGAGGCCTCTTCAAGGTGAGGGAACATTTGTTTCCTTACCTCGGGGCTGCATTGCGGCTGCACCGGCACTGGAAAGTTGGTTAGGATTGCACTGTAAGTTAGGCTTTATAAGTGGGAATGCTTTAACAGCTGTAGCTCTAGCACATACTTAGTTTGTGCTATCTAGCAGCTTAAATCTTTCTTTTGTGGCTGATCCTTGTTGATCCTAGTGGCTTGTAAAACAAGGAAAAACAAAAGCAGGCCTTTTAAATTTTGATCCTCAGATTCTGATCTGAAGATCTGAACCAGGAAAAAATGAACCTAAGCAATATCGCTATTAAAAAAAATCTGAAAGTCATCATGAAAAAAAATGTTTTCCACTGAACCACAACTCCACTGGTAGGCAAAAATGTTCAAGTCCTATTTTCAGGAAGAAAATGTGCAGCAAATGCAAATATATGCTTGGGCGGGACCCAGTTTTGTTTGATTTGTTGAAAAAAGAACAGAGAAGAACAGGCAACACAGGAAAAGAGGACTCTGCAGAACATTTTTCTCTCCCAAAACTGTCTTGGCTACCACTACCAGTCTTCAAGAGAGAAGATCCAAGAGCCACATAATACCATTGCTTTTGATATACTAGATCTGTCATTGTGAGGCACTTACTTGTGTGTCATTCAGTGCGACCCGCACCCCCCCCCCCACACACACACCACTGGGAGTGAGAAGGTGGTGATGGGTGTGTATCAAGGGGATTGGAATGGGTGTTTATCAGTGGGCATTGGCGTCACTGCAGGGGGCGGAGCCCCAAGTTCCGCCGGGCTCTGACCCTCCGTTACACGACGGGAGAAAGCGGCCCCGCCCCCTCGCCTTTGGAGCCATTCCGGCTGACGAAAGCACTTGCTTTCGTCGGCTGTAATGGCTCCAAAGGTGAGGGGGCGGGGCTGCCTTCTCCTGTGTAACAGAAGGTCAGAGCCCGGTGCAACTTGGAGCTCCGCACCCCCTGCAGTGACGCTTGTGTCAGTGGGTGTTTATCATTGATATCCTACCCCCCTTCTCTGGCACAGATGAGGAGACTCATTGGGGCAACAGAGGCTTGCCCCTGGGTAAGGGAACAAATTTTCCTTTACCTTGAGAAGTCCTCTGGGACTCCCCCCCCCCTCAGTGGGCTGCAGCATGGGCTACATCGGCGGGGGCTTACATTGGATTTGGCTGTGTAATTGTAAAACGTTCTAGGAACCAATCTGTGCTAAAAAGCAGGGTATAAACATAAGAAACATATATGTACATTCTTGAAATGCTTAAAAACATATGAAGCTACTTCATACCAGGTCAAACTCTTGGTCCATTTACAACGCAATCCTATTCAACTTATGCCACCGACTGAGCTCTGCTCAATCCTATCAAATTTATGCCACCGGTGTAACCAGCGATGCAGCGAGAATGGGAGGCCCCAGAATGGAAAGCGGATTCAAATCCCCTTTAAATTCCCCTTTTGGGGGGGATTTGAGTCCCCTTTCCGTTCTGGGGCCTCCCATTCTTGCTGCTCCGCTGTTTACACTGGTGGCATAAGTTGGATAGGATTGAGCAGAGCTCCGCCAGTGGCATAAATTGGATAGGATTGCACTGCCACGCTCAGTATTGTCTAGACTGCAAAGCCAGCCTACCCATGAGACCAACCTTTTGAAGTGGTTGCCTCAGGCAGCAGTTTGGTGGGGGTGGGTACCCACCTCTGCCTACTTGCCTCCACTGCTTCTCCATACGCTTCCACTTCCTGGATTTGCAAAGGAAGAGGGGGACAGAGAGGAAGAGGAAATGTGGAGGGGAGGAGAGTGCTGTTCTAAAACTTTGGGAGGAGCAGAGGCTGCCACATTGTTGGGTAAGGGGGGCAGCATTTGGCATGCCACCTCAAGCATCAGGGGTTTGGGGGCCAGTCCTGCTAGACTGAATGAAAACAGCTCTCCAGGGTTTAGGCTGGGATCTTTCACAGCCCTATCTGCAGCTTCAACCAGGACTTTCTGCATGCAAAGTATGCATACTACAGGGTATCTTATGAAAATGTACATACACGTTATATAGTGTCAAATTTATTATGCCATAATTCACACACACCGGAGAGTCGTCGGAGAGTGTATGGTGTACAACACAGAAGCCATTGCTTGACCCAGTCAATTAATTCATTAATGAATTAGACCAAGTGCTCAAAATGTTCCCCATTAGCATCTCTACACCACTAGAATAGTTGACAATGGGATTTACAGACATCCACCAATGTGTATGCTGGGACAGTTCCACACATCTCTTCAATTGCTTCCCTTAGATGTTGGGGTGTTGCAGGTTTCCTGCAATGAAGTACAGTATGTATGAGTTAGAGCTCCTTATGATGTTTGTATATTTCTTTGAGATACCCCGTATTACGGAAGTATAAGTGGCTCATGGATCGAAACGTAGGAACTAGCTAGGGGATTGTGGTTGGAACCGTCAAGTTTCACTAAAGCTAGCAAATACCATGTAGTCCAGAGCAACAAGAAGTCTTCAATGAATTATTTGTAGATTATATGAATAAAACAAGTATAGTAGAAGCAGTGGGAGATGTTTCTCTCTTGCTGATTTGATCAGCTGAGAGAGGCTCTTTTAAAAAGAAAACGCAATCAAAAAGGAAGGCTGTTTAAATGGGTTCAAACACTCCTTTTAAGCAGTGTTTAAGCAGTACCCATTCATCCATTTAAGAAGATATTCTGATCCTTCAGATGTCATGAATGATGCAGAGGAACTGCACAGAATGGCATGGGAAATGCCAAAATAGTCAGAGAAATTTGAATTTTCATCCCAGCCCTCCTTCTCCAGTTTCTCTTTTACAGAGCGAGTTCATTACTTTTTATCTGGGTCAAGCCAGCGAATCCGAGAAATCCAGGGCTTGTTTTTCCTCTTTAGCAATTTTAACACTTGCACCCTGGATGAGGCCAAGCAGTTCATGTAAAATTCTTTCTAGAGGCATCATCTTGTTCCGGACATTATCCAGAAGAAACAAAAAGTCAGACTGCGAGTTAATGGGCTGAGAAGGTTAATAATGGTCATCTCAACATAGCAGAAAAGAGCCACAGAGGAACAACCACCAGAAGACTGTCACAAACCAAGAAAATGGCTGCTAGGGTAAGACTGTTTAGGGATCGTCAAGAAGAGAACCAGTCATATGATAAATTCTATTCGTTATTGTCAGTTTGGAAAGAAGAGAGGTCTGATCCAATTCCTAAATGACAAGGAGTTGCAGCAAATGACCTCCATATCTGCCCCAGAAAACCCGAGGGACTCAACTGAGCCTTTGCAGGGCCAGAAGTCACAGCTCGAAGTGTATCTATCGATGTCAGCCAGAGGACTCCTTATTTAGCATTAGTGACAAGAGTTTCTTCTGCTCCCTGCTTAGCAGGAGAGGGGCTGCTTTTTGCAGACAGCTGTCCAATGAAATGTATCTTGGTTTCCATTATTCAGCTGCCAAAGTTCAAAGAATAAAATGTCTAACTCATGGCTAGAGGTGTTTGTTTTTGTTGGTAGCAATATAAAGCAAAATAAGTGAAATATTTGTGTTTTTGCGAACTATTTTAAATTTGACAATTTTAAAATCCTGTCTGGGGTCTGCCATAAACTTGGATGCTCCAATGAAGATGCCAAGGCCACTGGCGGCCCCAGACTCTTGCCCCAAACCGCTGAGGAGCGCGGGCCGGGCCAGAGGGGAATGCTGCTGGTGCTCTGGCCACTGAGCATTCTGGGGTGCTCTGAGGCAGCAGCTGCCAGCAGACCCGGAAGCTCCAGGCAGAGCAAGGCCGCAGCAGCAGAGAGTGAAGGCCCATTGTCGTGCTCTCCGACCGCTGGCTCCAGCAGTTGCCCAGGAGCAGCAGCAGCAGGGCAGGAGCTCTCAGCCAGCAATAGGGTGAAGGTTGAGCACACTGGCGTCACTACAGGGGGGGCGGAGCTCTAAATTCCTCCGTGATCTGAGCGCCCCGCGCCTTCCGAACCAGTCAAGGCAGTGAAAACAACTGCGCGGGGGCGGGGCGCTTCGTTCCTCCGTGTAATGGAGGCTCGGATCACGGAGAAACTTAGAGCTCCACCCTCCCTGCAGTGACGCCAGTGGTTGAGCACCCCCTCCCCCCCAACCATTTCTGAGGCCCTTGTATCGCCCCTAGCCAGGGCAGCCCACCAAACCGACTGCAGAGATGCTCACAATGGTTGCATTTGAATAAAGTATGTCAACAAATGTTGTTAACGATACAGCACTAAAAAGTAAACCTATTACAGAGTCTACTATATTTGTTTGTTTTCCAGAGTTAGAACCAAACTACCAACTCTCTACTGGTTGTGGAATGCATCTGTAGATTACTAGTTTAATAATCTTTGTGAATAAAAACACAAAACATCACATTTTGCATTTTATATATGTATGTATATGTATAAACAATACATATTTCATAAGGTTATAGCAAGCATGAAGCAATACATCCTACTAGCATACTATTCACTATTTTCTACATGTAATATCCAACTAAGCCAAAATATTCCCCACATTCTATTCATTAAATCTGCATAATATCACATCGTTCTTCTCTCTCTCTCTTAAAAAATCAATATATGGTTTCCAATTATTCACAAAATTTTGCATTTTAATTCAACACATTTTCCAAAACAAACAAACAAACAAACAAAAAACACAGCCCCACCCCATTTTCAACCACCTCCAGTCATGGCCCAATTCTATTGGGCCTCTATGCGGCCAGAACGTGAATTCTGGTGATGCAGTGCACTTTACGGTTGTCACAAATGGCGATACAAGAAGCAAGCAGCTGTGCCCACGTGACAGCGGCCATCACTGGAGCTTCGGTGCTGGTAAGTCAGCGTGGGGATTGGTGGGGACGGGGATGGGAGGAGCAGTGAGGGGAGGGGGAGAAACAGTGAGGGCGGGGAACAGGGTAGGGTTGTATCAAGGGGAAGATAGCAGGAGTTTCCTTTCTTTCTCTGACTTTATAACATCGGACGCTGCATTACAGTCAAACCATTGATCCATTTGGTTTACTCTTCTCTACACAGACTGGCACCCAGAAGCGTCGCGGGGGTTGGTGCGGTGGTGCGGTGGGCCCCAGGGCGGGGACCGGACGTGACAGCGAAGGGGCGCGCTTACCTCCGGGACGCATTCCCTCCGTCGCGTTCGCCCTGGAGCTGGGCCCTCCCACCCACCCTGGAGCTGCTTCGGCTCCAAAATAGGTTGAAAAACGGCGGGGGGGGGGGCGCGTGACGAGCCGCACTGGGTGCACGCGCATTGTCACGCTGGGCGTGCGCCGATGAATCACGTGGGGGCGTGGCATCGGCGCCCCCCCTGGGATCGTCTCTGCTGGCACCAGCTCTCCAGGGTTTCAGATGAAGATTTTTCCCAGTCCTACCTGAAAGTGCCAGGGGTCGAACCTGGAATCTTCTGTATGCAAAGCAGTGATTGATCTCCTGCCCCTTTGCTGCTGATCACCTGTGATTTAGCTGCTGGCCACTCCAGACTGACAGAGCTCAGCACCCTTTGCAAGGTACTGGCCCAGCCAGGAACTCATAATGAAGCACGCAAGTATTTTAACCTCTACCAAGGTTAATCATTTGAAAGAAACAAAAATTCTACACCGGTAGAGGAAGCATTTGGAAAACGGCTTCCTTTTTGTCATGTTCTGTGGTTCAGACTGGCACTGCAGAGTACAAATGTGGGAGCATATTCATGCCACAGTATATGACATCATTATTTGACACATTTTGGGAGGGATTTAAAAAAATCCTCCAAATCAGAAACATTTACATTCACTATTATTTCAGCCTATTTGATAGGACTTCAGGGTCCTAAAATACTTGTGTGAGAATGCACATGAATGTACTCGCATGAATGCATATGCACATTATGCCTTCACCGTACATTTCTATAGCTGTGCATGAAGCTACATATTTTAATGACTCTGAGAGGGAATTCATTCGGCTTCTGTATTTGTGTTTCATCTGCTCAAAACAAACATTAGGTGTCCTGTTGTCATTACCTTGATTCATCCAGTACTGATTTCTAATTGCCTTTAAATACAGAAGGAGAGCAATACAGCCATTGTTATCCAAGAGATGACACTAAATCTCTAAATGGCTGGTCTGATATACACCCACAAACATCATGTATCATCCCAATGCGATACGGTGCGCCTGTCCCGTAATGGCTATTGCTTGCCGACTCGCTATCTGAAGGATCGTCATTATTTATTTATTTTGAGAGATGCTCTTGTGGTCTCCTTAAGGTTGGATGATCGCAGAGGCAGCATTTGCTGCCAGGATGGATGTTCTATTTAAAAGTCTATCTCACTTTCTTATTACCCATGACAGAGGAAACAATAATAGATTGCTATTGGGTTCCCTTAGATAGCAGCAGTCTGCTGAAAGAAGCCGACATCCGCTGAGGAAGACATCAGGAGAAAATTAGAATGTACTCAAGTTCTGTACAGACCATGTTCGGATGGTACCTTTTCTGTGCTCCAGTGAAGCAAGATTTTCTGCTCATTCGGTTTTCCAGAATGCCATTGACCTTTTTGATCATGCAAGAACTATCACGAGAGGTCAGACATGCAGCATGTCAGGTTTCAAAATGGACAGCCTGGTTTCCTTCTGTTTTCTCTTGCATTCCCTCTTGCCACCTCTGCTAAAGTGCTGGGGGGGGCAACCAGTGGGGGCTGGGACTGGCGGGTGACAAAGAGGGGCGGGGCTTGGGCTGGTGACCAGAAGGCAGGAGCAGGTTTACCTTTTTTGCCACCACTGTTTCAGTTTTCATAAAACAACAACAAGGGGGTGACATCACTTCCAGGGGGGTGGTGAGGGTCACGAGGGTCCTGGGTACCACCAGACCCAACTACGCCACTGGTAGACAGAGAGTGAAAGAAAGAAAATTAAAGCTATTCTTCTATGAAATATATCATGAATGTCCACTGATGTGTATGGTTCTCCATTGGAAGAAATAGATCCATAATGTAACATTTACTGTACATAATGATGAGAAAAGTCAAAGTAAAGCTGTTTCTTTACCTCTGCTGCTGAAGAACTTTCAATCACCCAAGCTGTTTTTCAGTGATTTGTACACTTTCTATATTGGCATTGATTTTCTATTCCTTTGTGTTTGTAAAGATATTTCAGCGGATATTTCAGGCAATACACAGTTTCATTAATTTGCCTCAGACAGTTTGGTCTAGTCATTGGACATTCTACAAATTTAGTAAAACCTCTGTTAAGAGACTGTAAGGAGCATATTATTAAGGTGTGACTACATGTTATGAAGAAAACATGGGCGTCTCAATTCCATATTACCTTAGTAACACTAATCTGCGGTCGTTGAGGTGATTTTACAAAAGGGGTTAAGCTTAACTCCCTCGCCATGTTTTCTCTGCAAATACTCCCTCTTGATATGTTTTAGCTATTTTCCCCCCATCTGAGCTGTGAGTCTGAAAAATATCCTGCTGCAGGGGAAAACTGACAGGGGGGAGCACTGGCAGGGGGTGTCAGTGGTGCAAGAAGGGTTTACTCCCCCACAAGCCAATCCTATCCTGCAAATGTCCTACAAATGTTGGAACAACTTGAGTTACACGGGTCAAAAGCCATGGCAGAAAAAGTTTTAAAAATGATAAGAACAGGCAACACGAGTTCATTCACGTGAAAAAAAATAATATACTATTATAATATTATATTTTATATAATATAATATATTAAAATACAATAATATCTCTTCATAACAGCATAACATCTTCCTGCTGCATGTGGGCTTGCCTGAGGATGCTCAATGGAATTTGAGTGAAACGTCATTTTTAAACACATGGTTTTTGTACAAGTTTTACTTGAGATTTTAATGCTGAGATATTATTGTATTTTAATATTATATTTTTTTTTTCACGTGAATGAACTCATGTTGCCTGTTCTTATCATTTTAAAAACTTTTTCTGCCATGGCTTTTGACCCGTGTAACTCAAGCTGTTCCAAGATCGTTGCTGGCCATGAAAATTTTAAATTGTATTTGTCCTACAAATGTCCCCCCACAACACACCCTATATCTGCATTGACTGGAAGATATAAGATTTCTGGTATAATGTGCAAGTTTTCCCTGAGATTAACCCTGTTAAAATAAGAAATCAGAACTGATATACAGCAAATCCACACTTAAAGTCATTTTGTTATATATCGCTTTGTTTTAAAGTTATTGAGGAAAAAAAAATGATTCCCGGCCAGGGCCACTGTCTGTGTGGAGTTTGAACGTTCTCCCCATGTCTACGTGGGTTTTTTTTCTCTGGCCCGAAAAGCTCACATTTATTTCACTGTTTAACATTGGAAGTGTTTTGTGTCTTTATTTATAAGTTTGGTGATATTTTTGTGACCAGAAATATGCCGTAAACTCTTATTTACGTATATCAATTAGCCTACGGTAAAACTGGTTTCGTTATAAGTCGTTTTGCTTAAAGTTGCAGTTTCCAAGAACCTGACAACTTTAAGTGAGGACTTGCATCTAATATTATTGCTGCAGCGTGACTCACTTTAAATCTATCATTCCATGGATTTCCTTAAAGGTAAATCCTTTAAATTGGCCAGAAGTACGTTGCAAAATACTATCTAAAAATTATATGGGAGGAGCAAAGTCCATACACATGTCTTGCTGTGTTGTGGGGCTCTCTATAGGCTTCAACAGAGTCCACTGTTTTTGCATAGCAAGGAATGATGACCAGGCAACATGATGGCAACATGCCAAGCCAGTACCTTACCTGCTATGCAAGGTCTATGAACTTCCCTGTGCATAGAGTTCATCATCCCACACGGTGCTCTCCAAGACCGCATGCACTGGCATTCATGTTCTAATGGATTGTGCCCTGAGGTTATGAGCATGCACTTGGCAACCCAGACAAGGCTGCACTATTTGTTATTACTGCAGTGGTGACTTGTAAAGCAGAGCTATCGCAGCTGGCAGAATGACCTTGAAGAAACATCCTTTGAGTTTCAGCCAAGAGCAATTATATATAGCATATAATTGTGTACGTAGAGAAAGTTCCAATTACCAGTTAAGCAGAAATATATAAAACAAAGCTATAAAGAGCCAATGTGTCAATTAATTTCAGTTAGACATTTAAAAGCTGAATGTACAGGAATCATAAAGGCTTTGAACTGATCTGATTTACATCCTGAATCTTACATCTTCAGAATTACATCCTGATTTACATCTTCAGGATGTGTATCAGATCTTCTGCACTGCACCATCCTTGCTTTCTACAGTAAGTCCAGAAAGCAGAATGGGATCCAGAAGGTGAAAGGAGGAGCACTGAATGTTCCATAGCTATGCACTCTTCTCATTACGCACAACTCTTCCTGCACAACTCTCATTACTCTTCCTGCATTGAGAATACAAGCATTGAGCACCAGCAGACCCTGAGGCTTTCAGGAGTTATTTGGACCTTCTCTTCTATCCCTGTTGCCTCTGGTAAATCAAACTATCATGAAGAGAAGGGAAGTGTAGCAGGGAGGGTCCATGTATGGTAAAATTGTTTGAGGCTTCTACGTCCTAAGACCCCTGACCAGTTCACTGAGAATGCACTAGGGCAGTGTTTTTCAATGTCCGTCCCCTGACGTACCACCTCCCAAGGCTCCACTTATCTGGTGTACCACCGGATATAAGTTACTTCCGAGCTGGGAGGTCAGATGGTACGCGACAAACAGCAGTAAGAGGCTCAGGGCATCCGGGAGGACCTTTTCAAGCGTGCAAAAACCGCACTCTAGAGCTGTACCCGCCGAGCCTTCTACCATTGTTTGTTGCGGTCTTGTTGCCAGGCAGTGGGTGTCTGCAGGTACCGTGCATACCACCAGATGTCCATCTCATGTACCACTGGTGGTATGTGTACCACCGGTTGAGAAACGCTATACTAGGGTCTAGGCATTTATTCAGTTGCACCACTCAAGGCACAGGCCCAATCCATTATTCATTTGAGAGAGCAACTTTGATTTTCATAGATTGGGCAAATCTCAGGATGATTAATGTCATTCTCAAGGATTGAGGATTACTAATTTAGAACATCATGTATCCAAAGTAGTGTGTGTGTGTTTTACAGTAAATTTACAGGAATGGCTCTTTTCTTTAAAAAAAAAATATGTTCATTCAGTATCTGGTAACTTTAGGTATTTCCTAAGTACGATATGATAATTATGAAATTTGGGTTGGCACTAAATGTTGTCTTAAGGGAAATTAGCAGTGAATTTGGAGGTTCTGTACAAACAAAATATCTGGGGAATTTCCAGGGAAGCTAAAAGAGCTTTGATGAAACTTCTCTCAGGGCTTTTTCACCTCTCTGACTGGACTATAAAGTGAACTTCAATTTCTTTTTCACCCTTTATTCGTGAGAGATAAAAAGTACAATCAACTAAAAAGAAAACAGAAAATACACACACACACACACACACACACACACACACACACACACACACACACACACACACAAACATAACATAACATTAACAGTACATACAAAAATACAAAGAAAAATATGTAGTAATCTACATTATAAAGCTGAATCCATTAACAGTAGATACACTATGTACATATATCTAGAAATGTCTTCCAAATACCCACAAATATGTCAATTCATAGCTGTCCTCTATAAGTCATTCATTCAAATCTTAATAACATAAAAAGTTTTTCAATCTATTTAGTTATGAGGGCACTTATCCTTCTATTGCTTTAATATAAGTCTTTTAGTGACAGTAAAGGCACTAACAGCCCAATCTACGAATTCTCCCCGCCAATGTAGCAATGCCAAAATGGCTACTGCTGCATTCTGGGGAGGGGGCAATCACAGAGGTCTCCTCTGGGTAAGGCAACATTCATTCCCTTATGTTGGGGTAACCCTCCGCAGAGTGGAAGGGTCTACTTGCACCTGCGCTAGCAAAATCGCTGGAACAGGTCTGCATGGACCTGGGCTACAGGAAGTTTTGAGCGGCAGAGCAAGCGCTCAACCGGCCAAAGCCATTGCAAATGTGCCATAACGCACACTTGCGACAACTCACAAGTAAGGGCCGCCAGCACTAGGCCGGCAGCCCTTACTCTGGTGCCGGAACTCCCATGCAGCTGCCAGAGGAAGGTAAGGGACCCCCCCGGCGGCTGCATGGGCGGTCCGGGCGGTGAGCGAGGGAGGCATTGGCCGTGCCAGCCTGGGAGGGGGCGGGGATGGCATCCGCCATATCCTTGTTTCCCACCGGGCCAACTCGGCCATTACACGGCCTCCTCTTACTTCGAGGAGGTCTGAGGAGATCCATTGGACCTTCCCAGCTCTACACTGGGGGGAGGGGATGAATGTCCCTTTCCCCGAGTAGACCTCCAAGTCACTCCAGAGCGGCCCGGAGCAAGCATGGGATCCAGCGGGCAGTCCTGGGCACTGGGCCACCTGCCGGATAATTAGTTAGGATTGGGCTGCCCGTCTGGGAAGGAGGCTAGGATTTGGCAGCTGCTGCTGCTGTGGAACCCGCTCCCTTCTCAGATCCAATGTCCATCAGAATCTTAATTAGCAGTGAATTTAAAGTTCTGTACAAACAAAGTATCTGGGGAATTTCCAGGGAAGCTAAAGGAGCTTTGATGAAACTTCTCTCAGGAATTTCTCACCTCTCTGACTGGACTATAAAGTGAACTTCAATTTCTTTTTCACTCTTTATTCGTAAAAGATAAAAAGTACAGTTAACTAAAAAGAAAACAGGAAAAATATACACACAAACATACAAACATAACATTAATGGTACATACAAAAATATGTATGTATAAAAACCCTAACCCTAACCATAACCCAGACTTGATCCATCCTCCTCCCCACCCCCGTAGCCACCCCATCCTGCCCTTCCCCGCACCGTTCCACCCACCTCCTGCCCCATTCCGCCTCCCTCGCTGACTTACCTGGATCAGCAGGCCGGTCTGAACCATCGCCATGTGCGAGGCGGGACCACCGCAGCCTCGCCTCCCATTTGCTATTGCCATAAAGCAATCTCTGCAGGCAGAACACTCATTTCCGCCAGTGGATAGGCCCTTTAGGATTGGGCCATAATGCATCTAAAGAAGAAGAGTTACTTAAATTATGAGATATGTACAGCCAAAGGGATATTTTCACAAAGGTTTTGCTCAACGTAGGGTCTCGCATGCTCAATTTTGGTAGGAGGAAAAGGTATAGCAATGGGAATGACAATGGTAAAATGTTCTCTCTCTCCCCGTGTGTGCATTGTTCTTTCTGAGATCAGGATTTGTATTTTAAAATTTTAAATGTAGTTCCAAACCTTGAAGATCAATATCTGAAGCTTCTATACTGCACTCTAAATACAATTGCCATTGTTTCCGATTATTACACAGCTCTGATATATTTTTTGCAGTCTCCTTGTGAATTCCACCTTTTGCAAAGGTAATTCTGGAAACATTTCTTCTCCATTTGTAGAGAGATCGGAGGTATGGGTGAAGAAGCCATGTCAAAGATTTTTGTTGAAGAGACAAATAAAATGTTATTGTACCAAATGCCTGCAGATATTCCTTTAACGCAAAGACTCCAGCATACTGAAGAAAGAGGGGCACATAGGATTATCCGTCAGACAAGAAAAATAAAATCCACCGTCTACTTGTGACGTTTCTCCCCGCTCCAGGGGTTTTCTCAAGCAATCCTGGCCGTAGCCAGTAAGTGTTTTATTGGTACAATAAAAATTTATTTGTCTCTTCAACAAAAATCTTTGACATGGCTTCTTCACCCATACCTCCGATCTCTCTACAAATTGTAACAAGCCATGTGAGAACCTGCATACAACATTTCTTCTCCAGTTATTATTTTGACTTGAGGTACCGTATTTTACGCTCCATAGGACACATCGGTCCATAGGACGCATGCATCCTATGGAGCATAAAAAAAAAAAAAGAATTTCACTTACCTGGGCTTGGGGGCGCTTCAGGGAGGCCTGTGGGGGCTTCGTGGAGGCCTGCGCGAGCCTCTGCAGGCCCTTACGATGTTCAGGTTGGCCGAAAATAGCGATTTTCGGCCATTTCCGGAAATGGCCAAAAATTGCTATTTTCGGCCGACCTAAACATCGGGGGGGGCCTGCAGAGGCTCGCACAGGCTCGCGCAGGCCTGCGCGAGCCTCTGCAGCCCTCCCATCGGCCCCAAACAGCGATTTTCGGCCATTCCGGAAATGGCTGAAAATCGCTATTTTCGGCTGAACGAAACTTCGGGGGGGCCTATGGGGGCTCGCGCAGGCCTCCCCGAAGCCCCCACAGGCCTCCCCGAAGCACCCCCAACCATAGGCTTCGCACAATAGGACGCACGCTTTTCCCCCCCATGTTTTTTTTGGGGGGGAAAGTGCGTCTTATAGTCCGAAAAATACGGTATATGGTGTTTCTCAAAAATGATAACAAATCCATATCTATTCATCATGCATTGTTTTTTGTATTTTAGAAGCAACGTTGAAACAGTTGCTTTGTGAGCTACACAAAGGTAAGGTTCTGCAGTTCAATGGCATACTTTAACTCTGTGTGTGTGTGTGTGTGTGTGTGAGTGTGTGTGTGTGAGTGTGTGTGTGTGAGAGAGAGAGATGCAAGGATCTCTTTTTTTCTCCAAGTCACACTTCCCAAAATCAGCTCCTCCCTCCCGCACCCCACCAAAGTACATTTTCCAAAGTACAAAAATAAGCCAAAAACCAAAATCAGAGAGACAGAAGAGCTCTGAAAATAATTAAAATTTTAAATCCATGTTAATTAACACTGAATTAGCTGCTGATGGGGCAGATAAGGGGCAGGGCTTGGCACCAGCAAGAGGTCCGCGTACCCCGAGGGGTACCCGTACCACAGGTTGAGAACCCCTGGTTTAGTTCCTTATTTATTTTAAGCTTTTGTGCCCTGCTCTTCAGCCAATAGAGTGGCTTACATGAAAATCATTCAATGGGGAAATGGTTACAAAAATAAAGAAGGGGATATGACTCTACCCCTTTTTCTCCTCCTCCCCCTCACAGATCAGATGGCGTTCCTATGACTAGTGTGGCCAGAGGGGGCTCACAGTTCCAGTTTAAAAGGCATCAGCAGTTGAATGTAGTGATGGCTGCTCTACTCCTTGCTGGCTTTTCAGTTCAGAAACCTTTATTGACATCTGCTGGCTTTTCATTTCTTCTTATTTCTTCTTCTGTGGAATACTGAAGCAAAAGCAAAACATCAACACAGACACAGTGACACAGACACACACACACATACACACATACAGAGAGAGAGAGAGAGAGAGAGAGAGAGACGCACACATCTTATTCAGCTTATTAGAATTCCTTTGCCATATCCTTTGCACACAGGTATGCCAACTAGGCTTACCATCCGTCTCGGAAAACCTGGGACCGTCCTGAGTTCCGGGTTCCGGTCCCGGGCCGGTTCCAGGCTTTCCTGTCCTGGTGCACCCTCTGCCGCTGCTTGTAAAGTGCAAAAGGGCACTTTGTTTCCTGGCACTGCCATCTTGGATCTCGTGAAATCTTGCGAGATCCCAGATGGCAGTGTCAAAATCTCATGAGGGCACATTTTTGTGAGGGCACATACTATTTTTTGAAAACTTTTATTTTACTTTTATTTAATTAATTATTGAGGGGGGGGGGTTGGCCCGGTTTAGAATCAGGAAAATTTAGTAAGCCTATGTTAAATCATATAATGCTGCAGCCCTAACCTGACCTTGACTTCAGCTTTCATGCATTCACCGGCATAAGTGCACTTACACCCGTGCATCTATTGTTACACCGGTGCAAAGTTACACAGGATTGTGCTGATAGTATGTTTAGCAAGCACAGTATGTGCTAACAGCATTCATTTGTATGTATGTAGTACATATACATTTTTCTAAAGACGTGAAATGATAAAGTAAGCTTAAAATGAGATTCAGTATCCAGGAGGTATGCAGTATATGCATGATGAATTCACTGATGGTGAAATTGCTGGGTAGCTATCAAACATTGACTGCTGTTATGCATTTATGACACGTGAAGCAAAAGAACCAAGTTGTTTCATCCAACAGATCAAGAGATTGATTGAATATTTCTGTTTATTGATTTGATATATACTCAACGGATCCTCTTTTTGTTGTTGCTGTTTTAGGCCCAAAGTGGCTTATATGTTCAAGAAAAAAAAGATATATTTAAAATAAAGTATTTTTATAGAATCATTTATAATTAACATAAACTGTCCTGGGAGATGTTTAACCTGAAAAGAGGGATAGAAATAGTACAACTAATGTTCCAATCTTAAAGGCGTATTATGCCAGTGGAATGAACATTCTGCTGGCATAATGCGCTTTCCAGTTGTCGTGAATGCAACAACACTGGAGAGTGTGGTCTGGCCACCACCATCAGATGCCCACTGATGCACATTGGGCATCAGTGGCCACATGGTAATGGGCCACTGATGCCCACTGTGTCAGGTCAGATTGCTCAGGGACTGGGAAAGAGGTGGGGAGAGGGTGAAACAGGGTGGGGGTAGGCAAAATGGGGCGGAGATGGCTGTGGGGAGGAGGGTGGATCTGGTCTGCCAAGGGATGTAGCAGCAGCAGCATCGCCTGCCAAATCCTAGCCCTTTTGGGGGGCTTGATCCGCCTTTACAATATTGCTGGCACAGTTCTGAGTGGATTCACTGGGCCGGAAAGGGAACACATGTTCCCTTACCCCGATGAGGCCTCTTGAAGCCAAAACTCCCCTGCGGGATTAGGTGGACACTGTGTTGGCACCGCCCCATCCTCATGTGGGTATGCGACCAGGAAGGGACGCCCACGGTCTCCAGAAATCATGATGTGGTGGCATTCTCTCATGAAGTGGCAGCTAAGGGAAGGGGTCTAATCTTTATAAGAGGGTAGAACATCAGAGGCAAGTAAGAACTTACTGTATGTTTAGGAAAATTCAGAAAAGCTCAGGTAGATGGCACTGTACAGAAACAGTGGTAGTGGGAAGGTAAGCTTTCTTTGCTGCTATCACCCACACTGAATATACCTTCAACTGGGCTGTAGCCAATTTAGTCAGACCAATTCTGAGGTTTTCTACATCTGCTCGCTGCATCGGCATGTGGAACGTTAGGTAGGATTGGGCTGCCCGACTACATCCTAGTAAGGTCCAATGAACGCAGTTGGGCTTACGTTTGAGTAGGCATGTATAGGACTGTGCTGCTAATGCCTTCATTTACAATATTATTGGTCCTATCATTCCTTGAAAATTCTAAACTAACCTTCGGGAGGGGGGGGGGGTTACCTTAAGTAATTGTAACCAGAGCCTGATAGAGGACTAATCACAAAGGTACTAGCTACAGTAATTATGAGGAAAGCATAGCTAAAATGATTAGAAGTACCAAAAAAAAAAAATTTCTGAAGAGGCGGTAGTACTGTAATGATAGTAATGGTAGTCTACTATATATGTAGGCTCTGTTCACCAGTTTTGATGAATGAGTGAGGATCAGAGGCACGGCCTATGGGATGCATGTTTCTGCGGTCCCTTCATGTGTTCATCTCTATACGGATGAAGGTGTGAATGGTCCTGAGGAGATATACACTTTAAGTGATAAATTAGGCTTTAAGGCTCCACTTTCTTTTCCAAGTAGCAAAATTACCATCAAAGTCTATTTCTAACATTGCTAGTAGCTTCCCGCCGGTAAGCCTTCAAAGGTGATATCTTGATTTATTTTGTTGTCACTTTTGTTTTCTTTCTGGAACGGAAGAGCGCTAATGTTTACAATGAGCTTTGCTGAACTCAGAACCCCTAATCACAATTGGCTACACATCAAAAGCAAACCTTTATGAAAAGAGTTAGGATGAAGATCTGCCCCAGAGAAAAGCTGACCTGTTGTTGTTTGTTTGAGGGAGCCTAGTCGAATTGACGAGTATCGCTTGCGGGAAGGTAAACAGCGCTCCGTGTTCCAGCCCGCATGCTACGCGCTGCGGCAAGGAGAATCATGCCGGCCACATGACCACGGAGGCGTCTTCGGACAACGCTGGCTCTTCGGCTTTGAAATGGGGATGAGCACCACACTCTAGGGTCGGACACGACTGGACTTCATTGTCAGGGGTCACCTTTACCTTTTTAGTCGAATTGACAGCCTCTCCTATTAGATTGCTGTCTGAAAGCACCAGGGACTCCCCGACTTGCCTTAGCTGTAATGCTGCTGCCACATGTTCTAAAGCAGCCAATCTTCAAATGTTTAAATATTGGGCCTCAAAAGATACCATGAGAAGCCTTGCCTGTACAAGGGAGAAATGATTAAAGTACCTAAAGGGAACGAGTAAGAAGGGAAGGGGCCAAGGCAGACTCTATTGAAAGCAAACATGGATTTTAGCAGGTATTGCTCGACACTCTCCAACCAGCAAGCAATGCAATAGTCGGTGCCTCTTCAGGATGGCTATAAGTATAGTGAGCATTTGCTGTGGAAGTGCGTTCATAGACCTTTATTAACAGCAGAAGGTTATTTTTTAACTCCACTGTAATTAAATCCCTTGTCCCTCACACTTGAGACAAGGAAGAATTAAATTAACACGGCTCAGCTACTGGAATAACATGAGGGCTGGGCAAATGCTTACCCACAGGAAGTGATGCAACCATAGAAGGAGCCCAGTGATGGTACCAGGTTGTTTGGGGTCATGGAGTAAAGCTGCTGTGTTGCATTGGGTACCTCTTCTGCCACTGATACCAAAGTTCAGGAGGAGAGCTAGACAGGTGGGCTTTCCATTGGGTAAAGGCTCTTGACTAGCGTCCAACTTGACCAATCCGGGACACCACCCCGAAGGAGCCGCATTGTGACAAGGAACAATCTTCCTATTGCTATGTAAAAGCAAAATATGCTTGGAAAGGTGGTATATTTTTTGTGGGAAAGTGGCATATTATAAATATTCTAAAGAATAAGAGAGCTTGAATGAGTCTGAACAAAAATATTTTCAAAGCTACACTAGTGGTTGTCACTGCGTTTTATCTTAGTGAATTCTCCGAGGCTACAATCATATGAACAATTACTTGGCCCTATTGAACATAGTAGGGCTTTCTTCCAGGACTGCACTGCAAGTTAATTATGTGAAATATATACTTTCATTTGGTCTTGAACCTATTTCCAATCATTGCCCTCACACCTCCCAATAAACTCACAAGGCAAGTCATTTGGAATATAAATTAGGCCACATTTATTGAATCAAGTCAATCAAAATCGGGTGATGATGCCTAAAAGCACTCCTTCTGTCACAGGCTCAATGTTTTATTTCTGTTTAATAGAAGGCATGCAGGAGATATGCATTTAATTACGTTTACTTGGTGTTGGGCATCTGCCTGGAGAGCAAAGGGCCAAACCAGTAATTAGAAGCACTGTCAGCCAGTGGCCAACAGATCTGATCTGTGATGTAGTGCAATGCACAGAACTGATGTGGCCAGGAAGGCCACATTTTTGATCTTGCACTGGAACCATGTAATAATAACCCACCTCCCCACTCCTTAATTGATCTCTGGAATTCAATGCCCCAGCCTGGGATAGAGCTTGTTTACTGCTTAAATGTTAATGTAGTTTCATGCCTCCAAAATGGAAATGAAGCTTTCCAGGTCTAAATCCTGCACGAACAGCATATTTAATGGTGTATGACAGAGGTTTCCAACCTGTGGTACGTGTACCACTAGTGGTATGTAGACCACAGGCTGGTGGTATGCGGGCTGCCAGTGACCAATATGGCGGAAGCACCACGCCATGTCAGAGCCTGAAAAGCGCAGACTCCAAGAAAAGGGAATCAAGATTACTCTCAGCTCTCCCATTGAAATGAATGGAAGTTGACATTGCTTAACTTTGACTTAGCTTTTTAATAAGCATTCACGTTTTAATAAACCGATATGCTGCTTCCATGCACAAAATAAAGACATTTATTTTTCTGTGGCAAATTAAAGTTGGTGTGCTGATTAAAGTGTTCTTATGGGATACTTCCAGGCAAACACATGTATTATTCAAAAAGTCTTTAATAAGAAACCATTACTGCCATGTCCTTTCAACCAGTTAGAAGGGGCTATGGTATGAAGGAGATGCTTATTCTTTCCCATCAAGTGCATCGTGGGAGTTCAGTTACTCAGTTCCCTTGATCTGAAGAATATGACAACTGTGCTGTGGCTAGTTCATTGCTATGGGCATCATCCATGGGCATCTTCAAATATTATTGTTCTTAACCTCATGACAAACACAATAACACTGTTGAATGTTGGTGGGAAAAGAAGGTGATATTCACCCTATATTGTGGAAGCCTATAGAAGTGGAAGCCTGAACGCTTCCACTTCTAATATGGTTTTTATGCTTTCTATCCGTTTTTCTTAGCATTTGCCTTTCCTCACCTTTCCTGCGCACACCTCCTCTTTCATGGGCAGGAGATGGAGGGTCAATGTGAACATAAGAACATAAGAAGAGCCCTGCTGGATCAGGCCAAGAGCCCATCTAGTCCAGCTTCCTGTGTCACACAGTGGCCCCACCAGATGCCTCAGGGAGCACAAGACAACAAGATAACCTGTTTCCCGTTGACACTCCCTTGCACCTGGCACAGAGAAAACCCACTTCTAAAAACCAGGAGGTTGCTTATGGCTTGTAACCTGTGATGGTCTTGTAACCTGTGATGGCTTGTGGTCTTTGATGCTCTTACAGTGCGATCCTACGCATGCCTACTCAGAAGTAAGCCTCACTAAGTTCAGTGGTACCTATTCCCATGTAACTGTGTGCAGTTTTAGTCTTGGTGTCTTGAAAGCACTGAGAATCACTGCCAATGACCTTTTCTTCTTTCCTTTATTTCTCCTGTCCCATTTCCACAATAACAACAACTGGGTCAAGGAGCTCCTCACTCCAGGAGAAGGAACATTTTGTGGAACATTTGCATATGTCTTCCTCTCGCGACTGAGACAGGGGTGAGAGGTCGAGTGTGAATCCTTCCACAACTGTGAAGGGCACTGTGCTCTTCCTGCGCAGGAGGTGGAGGCAGACAATTTGCTGGTGCAGCCATGAGGCACTGACGTCTTCCTGCAACAAGAAGGAGTTGCCCATCAAACATGTCTTTTACTGTATTCTGCACAGGCATTTTCAAAGCAAAACAACCCTTCTGTTCAAACTATGTCAAATTGCAGCACTTATTTGTAATTACCTTTGCTTGAATCTGAAAGCATATTTATAGAAAACGTCATTGCACAAATACAGAGTCCACTGAGTTTCTGTGTTTCCCCCTGTAGTCCTCTCCTGGTCCTTTTCTTCTCCTTCATTCTCAGTCTCTTTTTGACCCTCTGGCTTATGTCACATGATACTTTCTTTCTGGCCTCTTCTATTCCCTCTTGTGATTTCATCTATCACCCTTCTGCTGTTGGCTCTTGGTCTATCTTTGCACCTTGTACCCAGTCTCACTTTTCAGATGTTTATGGACATTTTCTCATGAGTTCCACCCTGATGTTTCATAACAAAGGCAGAGCTCCTTAGCTCTTTTCACCCAAACTCTTTGATATTGGCAAATGTTTTTTTTTTTAATCTACCCATTCAGTGACTTGATCCACATCCCTGCCATTTTCTTGCATCAAGTGCTAAACTACTAGTCTGCATTTGGATCATGGCTTCTTTAGTGTAATGTTCAGTATCTCCTTCCATTTCCTTCATTTTCAGTTATAGTATCTGTTAGTTCAGGCCAGTAGTTCAATTTGCTTGCAAGCTACCTGGCAGCAGAGAGATAGGCAGCCCAATCCTATCCCCCAGCATGCAGTGCTGCTGACAGAGCACACACAGGGCTGTGACTGCCTCAGACTAGACAGTGGCAAAGATGATGAACTCAGAGCTCTGTAATGGAGGCTTGGGAAGTATAGGATTAGATGCAGGGTGAAGAGTGGAGGTGTTCAAGACTGAAGAGGAGAGAATTGGGTTAATGGGTCTCCTCAGATCTGTGCACAAGTCTGAGAAGACAAAGGGGGCATGTCAGGAGGCTCCGGAGGGGATAGCATCCAGCACAAGTCACTCACACTAGGATACGCCCTCTCCCGCCTCTTGCACACACACCATCCGTCCCCCTCCACCCTGAGCCTCTCACCCCACTGCCCCAATCTGTCCACCCCGCTGACTTGCAGATGCCAGCAGGACCTACACCTGGTCACTGATGTGTGTGTGGGGTCCTCTTCACAGTGTACAGAAGTGGTCCGAAGTGCATGGCTACATTTGCAATGCCTTAAAGTGCACTCCACTGTCAGAATGCTAGTTTCAGCGATGAAACCACTTGATAAGATTGGGCTCCTGGTGTCGTTTCATATATAGAAGCTGGTAAGAATTTTACAAATAATCTAATTATTATTGCTCAAATAATAATGTAAATATTACCTGTAAATATTAAATCTATGAATACTCTAATTATTCTAATACATTAGGCTGCGAGGCAGGGAGAACCTTGAGAGCTTGCGGGGACGGGGTCAGTGGCGGAGGAGACCCTGGGAATCGCCGCTGCTGTCGAAAAAGTACACGAAAATGGGGTTTTTGTACTTACTGGGACTCGAGGTTCGAGGAGGCTTGTGCGACCCTCCGCAGGCCTCCCAACCCCCCCTAGTCCTGGTAAGTATTAAAAAAAACCCATTTGCGGGTGCTTTTTCGGCAGCAGCAATACCTAGAATTGCTGCCGCCGCCGCAACCATTCTGTCCCCACCCCTTAAGGGGGCGCAGGGGTCAGTTAGTGGTTCCAATGATGGGTTGCAACCCACCACTTTGAGAACCACCGCAATAAGCAATAGCAGGAAGATGCAGTTGTGGCTTGCTTAATGAGTGCATGGTGATGAAATGAAAAGTTAGATGTCTATTGCCAATCCATCCCCTGTACATGAAGCCCAAAATTCAATGCAGCATAGTCTGCAGAGTAAGTGGAAGTGCTTAGCGGGCTATATAAAAGTCTATAATGCTGTGACATGAGACAATTTTCAATCATTACTCCCTAATTTAAAGATCAGCGTCTGACTTAAAGCTCTTCTTTCACAGCCTCTCTATTGGAATGTATGAATGGGCAGTTCTTTTGAGATAACTGACTGACTAGGGGATCCCAGTGCAAATATGTTCAGAGAATCCAATTGTGAACAGTTTGGAGAACAATAATGCACATGTATACCCTTTATGCATTGAAAGATGAAGAATGATCATTTGCAGCTGACCATGCTAGGCTGCAGATTGTCAAGAGAAGCAGCATAATGGCAGTGGCATGCTTTTACTCGCCACTAGGAGTGGCCTCCTATTGGCCCAGGGCTTGTCATTGGGCAAGGGTGAGCTGGGTGGCCGGGAGAGCTCTGTCTGACCACACAGTTCGTCGTTGAAGGTCCACCCCCGCCCACCCTTTCACGCAGTCTGAGATTAGCTGGTTACCCTTTTGGGGGCCAGGTAGGAATTTTTGCCTGGCATCTTGATTGGCAGTGAGATGTCGGGGGGGGGGGGTTTCACCTACCCCAGACTGGTGTTTAGGGATGGTTTTTTTTCTTTTCTTTCAGGTGCATCTATCCAGGTCACTTAGACAGGTGTCGTGCCGGTGGTACAGTTTGGTGTCCACCCTGAGGTTAGCAAAGTCAAGGGGTGAGCCAGGACCGCTCAGATGATGCTTGACCAGATCAGTGAGGCTGTCTGGCAATCCCCTTGGCTAGATTTGCAAGGACCACTGCAAGGCTTGACCTGTGGGCGTCTGCGCTGTCTATCTGCCTCGACCCTGAGAGGTTGGCCATGATTGACTGGCTTGGTGGCTGACCGAACATAGCTTTGAGTCAGATGACTACGCCCATAAAGGGGAAAATTAAGCTAACATATTTTCCCCACTTTAGTGAAGCATACACTGGGAGTGGTAATTTTAAATTCATTCACTCCTGCCTAGCACAGATCACAACCTATGCTACTCAGGAAAGGAAGTGCCAGATTGCAGAGAGCAAGGGAACCAAACAAAGAAAGTTGCCTGCAGAGCAAATAATTTCTGGTAACGCCAAACTTATCAAGCAGTGATAGCCACTGCACTCAGCACGTGATAAACAGACAGCTGACCTTGAATTTTGAACAAAGTGGAGCTTAGAATTAAACCATGGATGGTGGAGAACCACAAACGTGATGGCCAGATTCATAAACCATTCTTATAGTACAGAGTTTATTACAAAAATGTTCCTGAAATATACCCTGTTTTTTTTGGTTTGAAAATATACAGTTGCTGTCTAAGAACATCTTCCATTCACAGAAGAAGTTCCACATGTGTAAGGAAGGGGGGCATTTTTGCTGATCCTGATTTCCGATTCCCCCCCCTGAGTTTCCCCAACCTTCAGTAGCCAATTTTGGGGGATATCAAAGAGCTGCAGAAGGAAGGAGGGAACAATGAAAATTGCACTGTTTTCTTGCATACATGAATGGTTCTATGAATGGAAGATGTCCTTAGGCTACAACCCATATTTTTCTAAAGAAGCTAACATTCTATTTAGTTAGGGAATGAGAGCGCAATCCTGACAAGTTTCCAAGAAAGAATAATTATAAATGGAGTTTCCTGAAGGAAACAAAAGGAGAATAGTCACGACAATGAAGAAAACATCAGAAAGTGGCTTTTCCCAGGTACCTGCCACAAAAGACACAAGACCACGTGATTTGGAGTAAAATGGGCCACATTTATTGATCTGTAACAATTGATCAATTTAAAATTGCACAAACTCCTTCCCCCACCACTTTAAGTGGAGGCCCCTCCCCTGGAGGAGACAGCTAATCTGCCTCCTTGGGTGAAACCACCCTGGCTGTCCCAGGGTGAAACCACCCTGGCTGTCCCAGGGTGAAACCACCCTGACCCAGGAGTCTCCTGCCTGTTGTTTTCGCTTCTCTGAATGGCTGCGAGGGTGAGGGGGTGGGGGCCACCACGTTCGTCTGTGTAAGGGAGGCTCGGATTTCAGCAGCACTTACAGCTCCGCCCCCCCCTGTAGTGACGCTAGTGGGATCACCTCTTGGTGCCTCCTGCTTTTTCACTGCCAACCCCTGGAATGGGGCTCAAGGAAGCTGAATTGTTCAACTTACCCCCAAGTCAGACAGCCTGTAAGGTAGGCATTGCAATTCAAGTCTGAGGGATCACCAGCCCACATCACCAACCCACATTTCCAAGCCAGATGGCCTCCTGAGATTGGTTCTGGTTCTCCTTCAGATTCTCACTTGCCTAAGGGTAGACACTCCAACACCCTGTCTTGCACTATACCTGCCAGCCATGGCCTCCCTGGCTAAACACCATACCTTGAGGATAATCTGGGGCAGGTGAAAACTTCACTCCAAAGGCCAATCAAGAGTAAAGCAAAAAAATTCCTACCTGGCCCCTAATGGTGACCAGCTAATCCTAGATCAGGGGGTTCTCAACCAGTGGTACTAGTACCACCAGTGGTACTTTGCCCAAGTGCTGGTGGTACTTGGACCGTCGGACCACTGGAACCCTCTCCAACGTGGTGCTTTTAGCAGCGCGTTTTCACTCCCGAGAGGCTCCTATCTTTGGCCAAGCTTCTCGGGAATGCGGAGAAGGGCCTTCCGACCCGCCTAGAGCCTCCTACCTGAATTTTCTGGCCTCTGAAAATTTGAAAACATAGAAGTAACTGGTAATAATGTCAATGTCAGTCACTTCTAATGGGACACAGCAGGAGAGTGGCGCCGGAGGTGGTTCTTGGCCGGGAAGGGGGTTGAGAACCCCTGTCCTAGATTATCATGGCTGGTGGGAGGGCTGGGTCATGAGCTCTTCCAGTCTCAGAATGCAGAGGGACAGAGGCTACATGCAAGCCACACATCTCTGGCCCTGCCCTCCTCTCGCTCAGGCACCAATCAGGTGCCCAGGCCTCGTGTAGGGTAGGACCCAACAAAGGACACATCCATGGGCAAGGGGCAGCATTTCATGATAAATAATGATGAACAGGAATGTACCATTGGGTTCCTGGCATTTTTCAGCTTATTCCACTGGGCTTTGCTATGCGCACACACACGCGCATGCCCCCCCCCCACAAATTAAGTCAGGGGAAACAAGCATCATTCTTTATTCCCAAGGTACTTCTGTTAACTGTAGTGGAACAGCTCACATATAAATGGCTCTAGGGATATGAGTTTAATTTTCAAGTTGAAAAATTCATATGTGGAATAATATCTTGAATGCATTTCCTTCCTTAATTGCGTGTACTGGTTATTAAGCACAATTATTCTGAATAGTTGCTGAGATTTTAAAAAATGGCTTCCTCTGTTGTGACTCCCCTGAGTATAGCAGTTCTCAGCAAGCAAAGGAAGGCACAACATATTAAAGTAGAACCTTACATCATACATGAGCAGTGAGACTCTAATTGCAAATGCATTTATTATACGATTTCCATTGTAAGCAAATTATGTTACATTGGCAGTTTTGAAAGTGCCATCGTAATATTCTTCCATTTCACATACTGCAGGCATATAGAAGAATCTAGCCGCTGTTATTGACACTAGTAGGAAATCAAATAAAACCTAAGATCAGGCAGTTTAAAATGTACAGATTAAAATAATCTACATGTTTTGGTCATGGCTAGGATGGATCAGTAGTAGTTGGAGGAACACAGTGCAGGGGGAAATGGTGCAAGTGCTAAGTGCCCCCTTCCCTGCTGATCACCTCTTCCACTGTCATATCACACACCCACTTTCAGCTACTCAGAATGAAACTCTAGCCAGGTCTGCAGTCAAATGTCTCATTCAGCCCTAAGGGAATCTGATATCCAGTGCATGGCACTGGTACTCTGTTATAGCCCAATCCTATTCAGGCCTCACACCACTGAAACAAGCATTCTGGCAGCATAACGCCCTTTACAGCTGTCAAAAAATGCAATGCGCCATTCCGAGCAGCCGGGTCCACACGCCAGCAGATGGAGGACTCCCGCCAGCACCGGTAAGTCAGTGCAGGGGGTGGGAGGGAGGCAGGCAGGGAAGGGGCAGAATGGGACAGGGAGGGAGAGGAACAGTGCTGAGATGGGTGTGGGGAGTGGGAAAAGGGCGGTATCGGCAGCAGCCTCAATCCACCAATTCGGGTCAATGCAGACTTATGCTAGTAATATAACTGGTGCAGGTCTGAGTAGACCGGTGGGCTGGCACGGACATACCCTGGGACAAGGGAACAAATGTTCCTTACCCTGAGGAGGCCTCCAGGGCTTTAGACTCCCTCACGGGATACAGCACACACCACATTGACGCAACTGTATTGCTGTGTGGGGAGTTATGTTGGATTGGGCTGCTAATGTCCCATCCACAATTATAGCAAATAACAAATGCAAACAAATACACTTCAACAGAGATAAATGTAACATTTTGCATCTGGTAAGGAAAAATCAAAAGCACATGTACATATGGGATCAGGGACACTTGCCTGAGCAACAGTACTGTGCATGTAAAAAAGATCTACTTGTTTTAGTGGAAGATAAGCTAAATATGAGCCAGCACTGTGATGCAGCAGCAAAGAAAGTGGATGCAATTTTTGGCTGCATCAACAGAAGTATAGTGTTGAGATCAAAGGAAAAAATGGTACAGCTGTATTCTGCCAGAGTCAGACCCCACCTGGAATACTGTGACCAGTTCTGGGTGCTGCAATTTAATATTGACAGACTGGAGCGAGACTAGGATGGTGAAGGGGCTGGAGACCATGACCTATGAAGACAGGTTGAAAGAGTTGGGCATGTTTAGTTTGGAGAAGAGATAGTTAAGAGGGGACATGATAACTATACATACAGTATCTGTATCATATCTATACATGATAACTATCTATACATATCTGTCATGGAAGATGAAGCAGATTTGTTTTTGGTTGCTCCAGAGGGTAGGACTAAGACAAATGGGTTTAAGTTACAGCAAGGCAGATTTCAGTTAAACGTTAGGAAGAACTTCCTCATGGTGATAACTGTTTGGCAGTGGAACAGTCTTCCTCAGAAGGTGATAGACTCTCCACCACTGGAGGTCTTTAAATGGAGGCTGGATAGCCATCTATCAGGGATGCCGTAGTTGTGGGCAGTCTGCAATGATAGGGTTAATTGGCATTGAAGGTTCCTTCCAGGTCCAGCTGCTATGATTCTATGGTTCTAGACAGGTCAGGTGTGTGTGGGGCGTGACCATGAGACTGGTGGCACACTGCTCTCTCCAAGAGATGGCTTCACCTGGGGATTATTGTCCATCATAAAGAAAGTGAGGGCAGATACTGAAAGTCACTGAATCGAAATGTGGGAAACTTTCCTGAATGATTTTGCTAGTTTTTTTGAAGCTCTTTTGTTTCCTTTAGAATTGTTTAGACGTTTTGCCTAAACAGGAACCTTCCAACTCACCTCAGTATTACGCTTTCAATGACATTTGATAGCACCTCTACCACTAATCATCTTGGCTGATCCTTCGCTCAGCCAGGAGTGGAGTGAACACATTGCAAATGATCCTGTGTGATCTTCAAATGGGATTTACCGTGGTTCACTATCTGTTGCAATGAGCCTTCCCAAAAACTGTAGTGAGATGGTATGTTGGTATGTTCAAACATGGCTTAAATCCATTTCCAATGAACTAAGTATGATATGAAACAAGAAAAAAGATCAAGAGAAAAGGCTGGCCATTTATTCTGTAGTCATGTAAACTCTCTGTAGTCATGCAAACTTTTGAAGAACTTTCAGAAGCATCGTACTATATTTACAGTCACTGACACTATGGTTATTTCTTTCACGCTTTCTTTACATCCAATTATGCATCCATAGCTGTAAAGATAATTATTTATATATGCATATCTTGGAACATTCCTTGATTTTGAGGATTTGGGAGGTATTTAATAGCAATGTTAACAGCAATATTAATGTACCCTGACTGTTACTATTTTAGAGCTAAAATACCTTTGTGTCTCGATTGCAGTGTTAAGCATTAATGGACTCTTTGTGTTAGTATTTCAGAGCTAAAATACCTTGTGTTTGTCACTGTCGCACTTAACAGGGAAAGTCAATAGAAATTGTTTTAACACAGCCATTTCTCTTTGAGGAAGACACATAGTGCTATTGCTCTGTATTTTTCAGTTTCTGGTGATACGAACTTAACAGAACATACCTTTTTAGAGCCAGTCACTGTACATAAACTCTTGAAATCCTGCATTTCTAACTCGGAACTTCTAGGAAGGTGAAAGGTGTTCAGCTCCATAAAAAACAAATATAAATTGTTTCCGGGAGCAGTCACTCATAGACATTAGATCCAAAGCATTGCTGTCTAAATGTAGAAGAAGACAGAACTAGGCTAGGGTGTCACTACCTCTAGAATACTTGGGCCAAGTTCTAAATGTTACCATGATGTCTGGACTGAAAAGCTGGAGCAGTAGTGTAGCTAGGGGCGGCGGCGTGGTAAGTGCTGAATGGCGTCGTCAGGGTAGGGGCCTTGGGGCACTGGGCCCCTGGGTGGCAGGATCGGGCCCCGGGCGGGGGGCGTCACAGTGGCCTGGCGGCAGGGCGGAGTGGTCCAATTGCCGGGGCAAGCGAGGGGGAGCATAGAAACGCCACTGGCTACACAGTGGTGCAAAGTGCACCTCTCACTCACCGTTGGAGCCATTCCAGCAACGAAGGCAACACTGCCTTCACTGCAGGAATGGCTCTGACGGCAAGTGGGAGGGGCCACTTTGCACCGCTGTGTAGTGCCATGCAGCATTTACCGTGCTGCCATTCCCCCCTCCCCCCGTAGCTATGCTACTGAGCTGGAACAAGGATGGGGGGGGGGAAGCTCTAGTGACCAAAATAGGTCATTGGGAATACGTACTAGGCTTCAATCCTATACACATTTTCCTGGGAGCAATCCCCATTGAACATAGTGTGTAGACATGCATATGAAAGTGCTGCTAATGCTGCTGACTTTCTCAAAAGCATTCAGTATTCATGTCTGGTTCCTAATACCAACTAACAAATGTGGTCCTCATCAAGAACCATTTAAACATAAGACATGAGATAATGGGGAAAGATCATATTAGTTGGTTGAGGGTGTTTAAGATAAGCTTGAATTATGGTGTTTTTGTTAATGGGAAAAAGAATAAACAGGACATAAGTGACTTCTCCTGATTCTTCCAATGTCCTGTGGGGAAACCACTTTCATGGTTTAAGAATAAGAAAAAAAAAAGATTAATTATGCCTTCTTCACAGGTGAGATTTCATCTCATTGAAAATGTAATGAAAGAGAAATGAACATCTCTGCTTCAGTGAGCTTGGAATGTAAAGGAAGTCCTGCCCTATGTCTCTGAGACAGCACAGAAAGACACCAAAGACCTTGAGTGACCTTTGCCTAAGGGCTGAATGAATTTTTGGCTACAGTAGTTTTGAGTGATGCTATTTGTTTCTGGGAAAGTTGACTGCAATAGGGCTCAAGTGGCTTTGTGTCTGGTCATGAAAGTCATTTTCGGAGAGGCAAGCAAGAGAGGCCTAGATTGGATGGTACGGAAGGAAAATAATGATGTTATTAGTATTAGAACAATTATTAAATAAGTTTAAAAAACGCAGAATAAATGTCATGTTAAAACAACATTAAAAAAAAACCTAGCAGCAACCTAAATTTAACAAAGAAGAAATCAGGGAAGATCTGGAGAAAGCAATAGAATAGAAGAGTCTTCAAACGCTGCTGGAACACCAGCAACACAGGGGCCAACTACAACTCAGGGGAGTAAGCCTCACTAAACACAGCGGAGCTTACTTCTGAGTAAACATGCATAGGACTGTGCTGCAAAATGTTGGTTAGCAGGGGCATATTGGTAGCAGTGGGCAAGCTGTCTTTCAGGGAAGCACATCTACCAGTATGGATCTTTCTATTGATAAATCCCTGGTCAACCTAACCTTAGGGTTTTCTCAAAAACTGCTTGCAAGTCACTCTGATGATGGACACTAAGGCTATAGATATGTGTCCTATGGACACTCAGAGGAGAAAAAAGTCAACTTGAAAAGACATGCAAGTCATTTTTGTATCAGAACACTATATTCAGATACGACCATATAGTATAACTTGCTCAGAGAGTTGTATTTTTTTTATTTTTAAAATAGTCGCTGATGCTGAATTTCTGGCGTAAAATCTTGTAAAAAAACTACAGGTGCCTTAGAATTTAAGTAAATGGGAGGCCTTTCATTGAGTCCAGCGGGATTCAGAGAATGGAGAAGTGATTGAATGTGTGCAAGGAAGTGAATGCGCAAAGCAGAGAGCAAAATTACCATTCCGCAGAAGAGATCACATAAAAGTGAGGCTGAGCTGTTCAAGAGGCATAAAAATGACCCCTGATGTAACCAGAAGTTCAGCCTTAATCGAGGCAGACTGTAAGAAAAGCAAATTCATGGTATATGTCACTTAGGCTGAAATGAAATTTTGCTTTTATAGAAGAGAAACGAATGGAGGGAAGGAGAGGTAGAGTTTGTAATTTATTGACTCTTGCTAAGCTTTCATATCATTTTGTGATCGGAACACAGCGACATTGGTTTCATGATGAATTTCTGAATTTCTCCTTGCTACATTTTGCAGAAAGTATACAAGATTTTGGAATCGGTCAGAATTGATAGGTGTGACCGAACTCCCTGAATATCCCTTCTGTGGTTGACTCTCTTACACAGGAAAACAGTTCCAAATTCTGTTTAGGATATGACTGTACTTTCTGAGATGGCTTGTCAACGCTTTGGGTGAGAAGCAATAATGGAAGGAGTGGAGCACAACATAGATTTGAGAGCAGGTTACAGATCATAGATGGCACATTGTGAGTGTTGAGAGGCTTAAGTTCAGATACTGCTGCCCAGGGATATCACTAGGATTGGTGACACCCAGGGCAAGATCTCATGGGGTCACTCCCATGGACCTCCTCCCATTCCAGACCACACAATGTGGAGGCCTCCTAGGAAATGCTATCTCTGTGCGAGTCGCAGCAAGGATCAGGAAAAACCCATTTTCTGCCAGTTTACGCACCACCGGTAACAAATAGAATAGAAAGTCATTTTGGTGTCATCCCTCCCTGGGGTGACACCTGGGGTGGTCTCCCTGCCCCCCAGTGCTGCCCCTGCTTCTGCCTCTGCTGTAGCTGCAGCCCATGAGTGGATGAGCTTGGACAAATATCTGGTATGTCCCCAAACTACAGATCACTTAGGGTTATTTCATCCTCATGTATGTTACCTGCAATTGATTGTGCATTCAACAGGGAGCTGCAGCTCTATCATTGTGTCGCTTTTAAACTAAGACCATTGAGAGCACCATCCATACCAGCACTGATGGAAGCTACGCTGGCATCTTCTAGGAGCCAAGCTTCTTATTAGTAGCCCTGTTCCTGGGAAACTCCCTTCCCAGGGAAGCCTGCCAGACAGAGGCGTCGGTCCGGTGGGGCACTGAACACAATGGGGCTTGCTTCTGAGTAGACATGCCTAGGATTGTGTTCTAAGGTTTAACAAGCTACACCTGCCTACATTCCTTCTCCTAAAGGTCTACACTCTGTCCCAGCAAGAAAGCTGGTAAGCCTACTAATGGTGGAAGGTTGGCCACTCCTGGTCTACAATAACTGAGGAACTGCTGGAGAGAAGATGGTCATACAGGGTCAAGGGGTCAGCATCCTTCTGCTAATTCCCCCACAGGCATTGCACCCTCACCCCCACTAGATTTATCGTGTGGTGCTACAACCAATAACTGTCCCTATTGTATTGGTGTTGTTTTTACATGCCTTCTTTCCCCCTCTCAATCACCATACATGTATCCGTTCAGTCAAAGATATTCATTGTTCAGAATGAGCCTCACTCTTTTCTGATGCCAGATCTGGAGTGTGCAACACATGTCCACGGGTCATAAACCCACACATACATCTTCGTTGCATCTTCGTACACGTGTCCCCAAGCACGTAGGGTGACAACCACATTATGCTGATTCTTTCTGGTATCATCTAATCACGAGGATGGTAGCAAGAATAAATGTAATAAGGAAATCAATATCCAGTGTTTCTATTGACCCAAAATAAGAATCAAAGTCTTCTACAAGGGACTGTAGTTAAGAGAGTATTTCTGAGGAATTCTCCAGCCAGAAACAAACCCCTAGAACTGCAGACATTTTCCACCATTATAAGCACAGATTCTTTGTTTCACACTCCAGTCTCAGTCTGCATCACTGCAAGTTTGTAGCAGCAAATATTACACTATCCTTTACCTATGTTTAATTAGCCCTTCTGCTGTTTTCTTGGGAATCGTTCCGCCCAAGTCTATCACTTTTGAATTTCTTTGAATCCACTCCGTTTCTCGGTATCTTTTAGCATTCTGCACTACGTTAGTGCCAGGGTAATAACATGATTATAGCTTCCCAGGTTTATTGATTCCTTTGCTCCTTGAAATGTAGCTTGCTATCTCCAGGAGAGGGAAAAGATCTTCTGGCAAAAACATACCTGGCTGTTTCATTACTTTTCTTCTTTGACTTGTAAGGTCTGTTTCTTCTCTCATACCTTAGGTGGATCCAGTTCTTAATAATTCACGCAATTCCAACAAAGGCAGGTAAGCAAATAAGAGTCTGCTGACAGCAGACTGATGCTTTCTACCCATGAAAGAGATGATTTGGAAGATTCTGAAAAATATTCACTTATTTTCAGGGATGAATTTGACAAAGCTGCTGCGTTTTCAAATCTGTGTCTGCAATCATGACGGCTAGAAGCTTACTTTACTTTTTTTTTAGGAACTTTCTTGAATGAGCACTCTACTGAAATAAATAAAATGTTACATACTTTATCGAAGAGTGTGAGGCTCTGCGAAAGATTGGCAGTGCTGAAAGATAGGTCTGAAAGGCATCTTTGGAAGAACTGACAGCTCAGCCGAACATCTTATCTGGTCCACACAACCTATAGCCCACCAAGCCAAATAAAACCCGCCAACAATGTATTGTGGCCTGCCATGCTGACACTCCCTTCCCCTATCTTTCTCGAGTTTCCAGTAGGAAGCAAAAGTAGAATCAAGCCCCTGATGGATCAGCATACATGACTAGGGAGGCCTTGTTCAGCTTGGTGGGTCACAAATTGTGCTGGCACAGTCTATACCTAATTGCTCAGCCATGTTATCTAAGAATCAGGCCAACAATGTATTGTGGCCTGCCATGCTGACACTCCCTTCCCCTATCTTTCTCGAGTTTCCAGTAGGAAGCAAAAGTAGAATCAAGCCCCTGATGGATCAGCATACATGACTAGGGAGGCCTTGTTCAGCTTGGTCGGTCACAAATTGTGCTGGCACAGTCTATACCTAATTGCTCAGCCATGTTATCTAAGAATCATGCATTACCTGGGGAGAAGAACATAGCTTGAAGTGAGTTGCTAGTGGTGAAAAAGGGAAATATCCATTTTGAGAGCTGTAGCTTTAGGAGATGAAATGCCTGGTTGCACCATCAAGTGGTGGAGACTCAAGGCTGAGCATCTTCTCATCTCAGTATCCTTATCTGCTCAGGATCCTGTCTCCCCAGGTAGCTAGTTTAGCTACCTTTTGTGCCTGGTAGCACAGCTTCTCCTTATGTAACTTCACATACTCGTTGCATGTAAGGAAAGCAGCTGAGTAAAGACCTCCTTTGCATGTGGCGTGCATTCACAGCCATTAGGCAGAGTGGGTAAACAAAAACCCACTGAATGAATGCAAGGATTAGGGACATGGTGAAGATAATAAGGGGAAGTTTCAACAATACTGTACTCTACCATCAGATCATTGCTTTTGAAAACGAGGGGTCACTTGAGAAGCTGTATTGCCATGCATTGCAGACATATTGTAGGTTTGTGGTTTTCTCTCCTTTATCTTCATGCACACATTGTAACATGTTTCCTGAAGCTATGGATGGACTTCCAAGTATGAGCTGCTCTAAACAGCCTGCTGCCCTGTAGAATTTGAGAAAGGCAGTTGATGGCCCCAGTTCAGAGAAGCACAAATGGCGGATCTGCAGGCATAGCATGGCTTCAGTTCTGTTTTTTTCTGATGTGGAACTCTTATGAGGACAGATGCAGGCACCTCATTCTTCTACAGGTGCCCTGTTATGTCTCTCACCCAAAGCAAGTGCCAGGCTGGGCTGGCATGGCACCCAGGGCAGAGCCAAAGTATTCTGAACTTGAGATTCTCAGGCCTCAAACTGAGTTCAAAAAGATGAGTTTTTTCCTGTTCAGCCCCCCCCCCCCCCGCCCTTCATCATTTACAACATGGAAAAGGGCTCCTGGAATTTTCCATGTGACTGCACCTTGTTCACAGCCATCTTATCTATCCTTGCAGGACATTGGGATAACTTAGGAAAAAGCCAGCTGTTTGGGCTCCTGCCTCTGGCCAAAGATCCTTTCCATTCATATGCAGGACATGGTCACATAGTAATATGCTGCCCAGGCTCTGGCAAAACAGGATGCCCTCTAACCATACCTTGGAGGGAAGATATCGCTCATTTCCCCAAATCTCCTATTATCTTTCCCCGCACACAAAGGAATTTCCCCACCAAGCCCCTGAGAAACAGGAATCAACTATCAAGGGGCATCTAGGTTCAAAGGATTGCCTGAGATTAAGTCTAAAGGCTCAAAATGATTCTATATTCCTCTATGGCATAATAATAATAATAATAATAATAATAATAATAATAATGTTTTAAAGTCGTCACTGACTCCAGAGTGTACATTCTGCTTACCTTAGTGTGCAGAAGGATTACCTGTTCTCATGCTATGTTAAGCACTCTTATCAGCAACCCAGACATTGTGATGCCATCAGACACACAGGACAGATAACCAGCCATTTTGTGTCTCTATCTGTTACCCCTTCTTTGCTTTCCTCCCTGTACCTTCCTCCCCTTTTGAATATATCGCCCATGATCACCCATATATCACTCAGTACCTACTGAGTTGCCCATGGAAAATCCTGCTGGGGAACGTTCCCCTGGGGAAGCACTCTTGCTTTCCCTCCTCAAGCACATTCATATTGATGACAATTTACAGCGCAATCCTGTCTAACTCTGTGCCCTGAGATGCAGTGGAGCCGGTGCAGCTTCCGCTGCATCCAGAGCGCAGAGCAAGCAGCTGGGAGGCCACCTCATGTGATGGGAATGGGTCTCCTTGGATGTGTGCCACCTATTTTGCTGGTGCAAATCCAGGAGGCCCATGTAATGATGACCAGGCCTGGGAAGGGGGATAGGATTCAGTAGAGGAAGTCTCCTCTGATCCCTCCCCCTTCCCGGGCCTGGCTGACCAATCCTCCACCACCACCCCCGGAACACCCAATTCCGCCCTCCCCATGCATACCCTTCCTTCGCTCAGCAAGGAACTTACCTTCCCATGGCAGGTGCAGTTCCAGATTCAGGCTGGGAGTAGCGGCGCTGCTGCTTATTCTCAAGGTGCTGCAAATGTGCTTTATGGCACGTTTGCGACACCCTAGACCAGCAGAGCGGTGCTCCGCCGATCTAAATTGTAGACAGGATAGAACTGCTCGTGTTTATTCCCTTGCCTCTTCAAGAGTCTCTATCCACTTGCTAAAAGTCTATGGTACCCACAGATTTCTAGATGTGCGCTATTTTTCTCTGTGTGTGTGTGTGTTTGTTAGGTCTATTCTACACTAGGAGCAACCCTCTTTCCCCGTCCTTCTCTGTTTGCATCCTCAGCCTTCCTTAACTTCTTCCTTAAGGAAGTTAGATTGCAGTTGCATGTATTTGTGCGTGAATTAGATTTTTAAAATCATTCCTCATTTATTTTATTTCATTCTGCTCTTGACTCCTCCTCCCACTTCTTGTCTCCCCCAATACATCATTTTAAATGAATAAGCACACCATTGTTTACACTTATATCTCCATCACCGTTGTTAGCCTATGGATATGGTCCCTGCACATGGGTTTGTTCCCCCATGTGCACATGTTATCACATGTGTTCTAGAGCACGTCTGGTAACAGAACATTCTTCAGCGTATTATAAATAGCTGTTTCAAGTTCTGTTTTCTTGCATATACTTAAAGGTGTTAACTGGGTAAGAGCTGATACGATGTACAACTTTGACCCACTTAGGAATGCAGGTGCATCTGAAATTAGCTTGAACAATGAGTCATTTAGAGAACAGTGGACGGACGCTGAATTCAAGCAACCTTGGATATAACACACAAATCTTATATTAAATAATGAGAACCTGTGGGAGAACATTTTAGTCCCCCAGGACACTCCACTGCTGACCTGAAAGTCACAATTTTGCAACAAAATAACTTCAAAGGGAGACTCCAGAATAGCACTAGCACAGATCTGAGGAGATGTGTGTGTGTGTGTGTGTGTGTGTGTGTGTGTGTGTGTGTGTGTGTACACCTGCCGACTGAGAATATGCATCTGATGAATGGACGCTACTCTACAAAAAGCTTGTGTTAAAACAAAAAAAATTCATCTCCAAAGTTCTATAAATCTCTGTTGTTTCTGCTGCAACAGACTAGCATGGCTTCCCCTCTGCAAGTTGCTACCTGGAATGTAGTCATGGAAATCAGGGCGGAGAAGACGATATTTTGCACGTCTGAGCTTTATTAATTGAGAAGTGCTCGATGACTCCTTTCATAAAGAAGCTACAATGTCAGGGGTATTTTGAAGTGTTATTTCCCTTAAAATGTCTCTGTTCCTAATCTGGAGGGTTGGGGTTTATTCCCCACTACATTCCCGTCAGGCGTGAAAGGTGTGTGATTCCTTCCCCCATTCCATTTTCTAAAGAAAAGTTATCTTCTCTGTCTTAATAATTTACAAACCCTACTTCCAATAGTGCACATGTCATACATAGTTAAGAAAGAGTAATGCATTCTCCAGAATATATTAAGCTAAAAATTGCAGTCATGAATATTTGAAACTATAACAGAGAAACAAGGGCAGGAGAAATTAGCATGAATGTGGAAGTGGTCACCATCGAATTCAGCGGGTCTAAGGTTGTTAGTGGACATGAAAGCCCTTTTGGAATTGCTTTTCCTTCTTTCTAGACTATAATAGCTGGGATCAAACAAAACTCATCATTCCGCACAGCCCCTTCCACCTAAGGACAAGCCAATCAGGGCTCCATGTAGTGGAGGCAACAGAAAGTTGCAGATGATAGAGGAACAGTGAGGAAGGAACCATGGCATTTGCCTTGTGTCTGTTGTGTACAGAAGAAAAGAGCACACTTCTCATTCTTGAGTAGGGTGCCCATATCCCAAAAGGGACAGGGTGCCTATACCTTTTAACCATTGGAACTTGGGCAGGTGCAGCTCATCATAGAAGGGTAAAACAAGCTACACCTGCCCAAATTCCCTCTTCTTACAATGGTTAAAGGCATAGGCACCCTGCCCCTTATTGGATATGGGCACCCTATTCTTGACAGGTGGCCTGTGTTCTCTGTTTTTCTGCACATAGGAATATTTTTACCGCTTCTCTGCCATTGGCCTAGAAAAAGCAAGAAGGGGGCTCTGAGCCATGGGGAATTTGAAATGGGGCAGAATGCTTTCCACATCAAAGATCTTTTGTACACCAAAGATTTCCCCCCCCAAAAAAAATAAAATTCTCCAGTAAAGCTGGGGCCGTATATCCTGATAATGACTGACAAATCTTTTGTGTGAGAAAAAAATAAATACAAATGACTGCTTAGGTGTCTACTCAGAACTAAGTTCCATTATGGTAAATGGGGCTTACTCCCAGGAAAGTGTGTATAGGATTGCACTGAAGAGTGTGAGCTGGGCAGCTTGCAGCCTTAGTGTTTCAATATGGAGATACCATTGATCCACCATTCTGGTTGTCATAATTACCGAGATAATGCTTGTGATGTACTTCAACTACTTTACATAAAACACATTAATGTTGATGGCAATGTTGATGGTTGATGGTTGAAACCTTTTTGTTTCCTTTTGAAATGACAACAGGGAAGAGGGTCATATGTGCTTATTCCAAGATGGCAATAAGAATAGTAATTGTCAATAGTATAGTATAATAATACCTGCATTTTAAAGAAGCAAGGCCTTTCTCTTTCACAGTCCCCATGTCTTAGGATGCCATCTTGGAATAAGCACATATGACCCTCTTCCCTGTTGTCATTTCAAAAGGAAACAAAAAGGTTTCAACGATGGGTAGCACAATCCACTGTGACGCTGGAGTGGCAGAGTGCATGCTCCACTGCTATAAGCCAATTTGCAAATGTGCCGTTAAGCACGTTTGCGACAACTCTGGAGTAAGGGCCACAGGTGCGGAGGCCGGCAGCCCTCACTCCGCCACCCTCCGAACTCGGCACCCACCGGCAGAGGTAAGTCCTGCACCGGTTGGTGCAGGGGCGGGGAGAGGGCGGGCAGGGGTGTGGAGGGAAGGGGCCATTGGCCATCCCAGGCTGGGAAGGGGTAGGGATATCGGTGGCACGCTCCACCGATATCCTTGGCCCGTTCCAGGGCCTGGCCAGCCTTACTTCCCCATCCAGGACGTACATCAGCTTCATAGCTGGCGTACATCCGAGGAAGCCCATACCCCCGGCTGGCTTTCACCCAGGGGATGAACATCCCCTTCTCCCGAGGTTCTCCCAGGCTGCCCCGGAGCAGCCTGGGAATGGCATATGATGCAGCGGCCAGTCCTTTAGGCCGGCCACATATCCTTACAGAGGATTGCACTGTAAGTGTGTAATTCTTTACACACTTATTTGGGCATAAATCCCATTAAACTCAGTGGGACTTACTTCTGAGTAGACATGCATATGATTGCATTGTAAGTTGCTGTTCGTTCTGCTCTGCTGTTTCTCTATTCTGTTATAATTGTGTTTATGTCACTTTAATTGGTTTTCAGAGTGCTGTATTTTAAATTTTGATGTTGTACAATTTGAAATGTGCTTGAAAAGTGGTACAAGCATGTTTTAAATCAATGAAAAAGAAAATGTAGTCTCCTCTCTCTCTCTCTCTCTCTCTCTCTCTCTCTCTCTCTCTCTCTCTCTCTCAGCTTTATGTCTTCCCTCTCTGTGTGTCATGTATTACTGAATTAATTACATTGTCAGATTTTTGTGTGTAACCTTTCTTATAGAAAGAACATAAAAATAGATTTGTCAGAAATCCCCCTCTCAGAATGTGTCTGTAGGGGTATTGTGGGGCAGGAATGAGTACAGAGGAAGCACACTCAAATCTACTTAGAAATAAATCACACAAAGCATGAAAATGTGCCTACAAGTCTGGTGCAGCTAAAGCAGGATTGGATGTGAAGCTGCCTTGAAATAAGCAAACATCTCTGAGCAAAGATTGGAGGTCTGTTTCCAAATCTCAAACCTTAGCTGCCTGCTGATGCCCTCTATGATCCGACAGAATCCAGAGAGAGCCGTTAGTGAGTTTCAAAGGAGCAAGGAAAGTGCGCATCAACTCATAGTAGCTCTCTCCCCTGAGTAGTTATGTATGCCTAGGTACCCATGCTAGTTGGCAAGCAGAGAAAGGTGGTGAAATGAGGGCAGTTCTAGATAAGGGTTCTGGCACATGCCCAGGCAGTGACAGTCTCATGTGAGAGCACACACACGTACCCCTCCAGAATACACATAAAACAACGTGTAATACAGTTACCCTGTCTGGAAGCCTATAGCCTATTTCCCTTTATGCAATGTAGTCAATTCCCTCCCTTCAAGGGTGCAGAAGAGCCTGAGGGAGGCTATGAGTGAGACTGGTGTCTCTGAGATCCTTGGACCCCAGGGAGAGCACTAAGGCAATGCATGAACTGGGCCCTTCATTATCCTTGGCAACCCTACCAGAGGCGTCACTAGAGTTTGTGGGAGATCAGGTGACACCCAGGGAGGGGTGACATGTGATTGTAAGCCAAAACCGGAAGTGGCTTGCAATTGCATCTCAGGCCTATTCTGGAGCTCGGGGGAAGCCTGCAGCCCACTCTACAGGCCTCCCCGCGCCTCAGAACAGGTTTGAGACGTGATTACTTAGAAGTCACTTCCAGTTTTCGGTGAAACCGGAAGTGGCTTAAAATCGCATCTCAGACTTGTTGCCCATAGAGTAGGCTGTAGGCCTCCCCTGAGCTCCAGAATAGGCCTGAGATGCAATTGTAAGCCACTTCCGGTTTCGGCTTACAATCGCGCGCCACCCCTCCCGTGATGCCAGTGGACCCTACCCACTGGCAGAAGGGTGGAAGAAGAGTCTCCACTTGCACTGGGAGACATGGGAGCTTGGGGCTTGCAGGGGTCCACCCACTGAAGAACCAGAGTTCATAAATCTAAAAGAGCGGAATATTGTTGGGACCCCTGTTTTCTGTTTGGACTCATGTTCCCATAAAACAGTGAACACAACCCCAATCCCACCTCCACAACATCTCTACCAAAAACATCCCGCTCTTAGATTGGGACCATTGTGTTGTGAGTCTATCTTTGTACCATATTCCCAGAAACCACTGGGGGAGAGGACTCCTGTCAGCAAACTGTAGTGGTTTGGGAGTCGGACTTAGACCTGGAAAATCCAGGTTCAAATCCCCGCTCAGCCACGAAGCTTCCTGGGTGACCTTGGGCCAGTCACTATCTCTCAGCCCCACCTACCTCACAGAGTTATTGTGAGGACAAAAAGGAGGGGAGGAAATATGTACACCACTCTGAGCTCCTTGGAGGAAGGGCAGTATAAAAATGTGAAAAATAAGTAAATAAATAATATGGTAGGGAGAGGAACCAGTCACCACGGGAAGGCTGTGTTCAATAGCATGCCCATGGCAAAATTCATATGTGAATTGGCCCTTAGAATTCTGTTGTCTCAAACATAGTTGGAGAAAGCCTGACTGAAACTGATTCATCTGGCTTGCATGAGCAAAATGCTTTGGAGACAAACACCGCAACCTCACTCTGGACCTATTATTATAAATTATGCTAGAACTTTAGTTAATGAATCATATGTCTTACGATAATGACTCTGGGATGTGATTCATTTTTTAACACAATTATTCTCATGACATGCCTGTGCTGAGCCTCTTCCCTTTGAGTTTTATTTAACAGACTATTGTCAGTTCACACAAAGACTGTCAATCATGTTTGCTGAATAAGATGTAAAGTGCAATATGCATACAGCCAATGAGACCAAACATCCATACCTCTCTATAGTTCTAATATTCTCTTTTATCCCTTCATTCATTCTTAAATCAAGAAACTAAGCTATACTCTAATTATTCTCTTATCTCTTCTATCATGTTTCCATCTTCTTGTGGCGGTAAATCTCCATTACAGAGCTGAAAGATGATATAAAACTTTCAATGATCTGTGTGAAGTTTTCCTAACTTTTCACAGCTCCAATTAGATGAACTGAGAGTTTCCAAACTCCAACATGACATTTAACGCCACTTAAAATAGGTGTGATTGTTGGGCTATAAAATAATGCAAGGGAAACTGACAAGTAAAATTGAGTGAATTTTGATTTGCAGATGGCAAAAAAGGTTATACACAGAGGAGGAAGCACAGAAAAAGGTCATGATTCCATGTTCTTTTTTTTTTTTTAATGGCAGGGCATAATGTAGCTCCTGGCAATGGTGCTTTGGAGGCATGTGTGTGCAAAGCTCAGTGTGGGCCACTGCCAGACAGGCACAACCAAATGCACTGCCTGTGAGGATTTCATAGGCTCACTTCAGGTCTGGTACACCAGGAAAAGACCCCCCCCCCACACACACACACTACCATCCTGAAAGGAATTCAGGAGCTGGGTCATTGCTGGCTTCTATGTGATACATGAACCTACAGGGAGTATACACGGGTCTTGTTACATGTTGTATACATGTGTGTGTCCAGACTTATGTTAGCACCTCAGAACAACATCCAGAATAAAACCCATTTCGTTGCTGGAGGTTGTGAGGGGATGTTTTAGGTAATAGGGTAGCCGACTCAGACTGAAACAATTACTGGAGAGAGAGAGAGAGAGAGAGAGAGAGAGAGAGAGAGAGAGAGAGAGAGAGAGACATTTCCAACACAATGTCATGCCATTGTTCAAAGGAGGCCCTGTTGAAATCTCCAGGATTGCTTTCCGTAGCCCCCTGGAGGTAAATGGTGACCTCTGGAGACTCCATGCCATTCTTGGGTTGGCAGCCCTAGAGGTCTTGGGTTCAGTCAGGCCACTAGTTGACACATTATGCTGTATTCAGGTAGAGAACGACTGTACCTGAGTTCATTTTTACAAATCAACTAACTGTGTGCATAAAAAACACAGATGGTACCTCCACTGAATGGAACACAGGAATACGTGTACTCAGGGACAGACTACCAATGTCTGTACCCAGCTGCACAGATGACCCTTGATACAATTTAACATGTGAACAGCCCTCTTACATTATTGGGTTGCCCTGGATGCTGGGGTCGAGAGGTCTCCTCAACCCCTCCCTTGATCGGGGGCTATCATGACTAATCCCACTAGCTGTATGCTTAGCCCTATAAGTATGAAGGGTTGGATTCAGAAACAGTCTAACCATGCAATAGATATAGGCTGCTGGAGTGAGCACTCCGCTGGCCTAGGGTGTCCTAAATGTGCCATAAGGTGCCATAAGGAGTGAGTGCCACTCACTCGGACTGCCTCTGATTGCTACACCGGCTGATGCAGGTAAGGTCTGCGCCGGGCAGCAAGAAGGTTGGCAGGGGAGGGGGCCATTAGTCAGCTGGACCCGGGAGGGGACGGGGATATCGACGGCACACTCCACCATATCCCTGGGCCTCCCTGGATATGCGCCAGCTCCAGCCTTACACGTCCTCTTCCCCCGAGGTGAGCACCAGCTGTGCCAGCGCGGTCCTCATCCTAACTAGGATGCAGCAGCCGACCCTTTAGGCCGGCCACCACATCTTAGGCAGGATCGGGCTGTAAGACATTTGATGCCTGAGCAGAAAATGCTGCTTTGTAACCATTTTAAACTTCAAACTCTGTTATCTAAAGCAGCCTGTGTCACCACAAAATAGACCTGGCTGGATCGTTGCCTCATTTTTTTTTCAAGGCTTCAACTCACTCTCTTTACTGTGGCATTGATTTTTTTTGTGTGTGGTGATATGTGTAATCAGTGCCAGTGCCAGGCTATTTTGCACCCTAGGCAAGGTTAACTACACCCCATTTTCCCCATAATTTTTAATAATTAATTATATTCCATAGCACTGTTATTATGATATATATAAGATAAAAGATATTGTCAGTTGCATTTTTTTCCAGGTGTTAAAAAAAAACCCTGTATAAAACTGCACCCCTCTGAGGTCCATACGCTAGGCCTAGTTGGCCCTGTGTGTAAGACATCCTCATCATGGGATCAACAGGAGAGTCTGCCTCATCCACCTGTGGTTGCCATGGCAAAGTTCCTCAAGCCACTTCTCTGTCTGGCTCTTCCACCAAGTGAAAAATAGTAAGCATGTCAGAGCTCTGTGCCGATCAATTCTGCCTCTTCCCCCTAGTTTGCATGAAGAACAATTGATCAACATTATCCAGAACACTCCTGTATGGCTACAGAGAACATGATGAGTGGGGCAGGACAATAGCACACCCTTTGCGCAGCTCTAGCAATACCGTCTCATTATCATCTGAAGTGCTTTAAAATAGGGGGGAAAATGTGAATACTAAATGTAGCAGTCATAAAAAGTCCGCACACTGGCTCTCAACCTTTCATTAGAACATTCAAGTTTTTCCCCCACAAGGGGAAACAAAATTAAAATTCATTAGAAATCAGTCAGCCATGATTCAAGGTTGGATTTGTCTTTATCATTCATTGACAGAAATAACATAATTAAATCATTTCCACTGCTTTCAGTCGCTGCTGCCAGCTCCCTTTGCACCAACTTGGAGGAAGGGAGAGCAAGAAACACTGCAACTTTGTGTAGAAAGGAAACCGGCTTCCCAACTACTATGGAATCATTGAGAGCACACAGGATGTATACCTCTCTTTCTGCCCTTGGGAAATGAAATGCCATTTGACTGAGAAATAGTGAAAGGTGGTCGGTGTATTACATTATGCAGCTGCAAAAGGATCCTGAACTATTCCAGTTAGAAATGCCACCCACATACTTCCTAGAGCAGGGGTTCTCAACCCTTTCCTGGCTGAGTACCACCAGTGGCGCCGCTTTCCTGCGGTGTACCACCAGAAGTGACTGGTGTTTCAGGGTTTTCAGGGTTTTGGAGGTCAGAAAATGCAGGTAGGAGGATCTGGGCAGGTGGGAGGACCCTTCTAAGCAATTCTGAGAGGCTCGGCCAAAAGCAGGAGCCTCTCGGGAGCGAAAACACACTGCTGAAAGTGTTGTGTTGGAGTGGGGTTCTGGCAGTCTAGGTCCAAGTACCATTAGCAGTTGGCCGAAGTACCACTGATGGTACTAGTACCACTGGTTGAGAACCTCTGGCCTAGAGTAATTACACGGCCTCCTCCGACTTCCAAGGAGGCCCATTCTTGAAGATCTCAATCGCCTCCCTGTGATATCTCTGTCGATAAGATGTTTCATGGACTAATATTTAGAAATGCCAAGGATGTCAGACCTAAATTATCCACTCCAGGAATTTACCATATTCAATGTATTCAATGTGGTAGGGCTTATATTGGGACTACTAAGCGCATGATATCTACCAGATTAAGGGAGCATGAACGCGCATGCAGATTGGAACACCCTCAACAATCAACACTTGCTGAACATTGCCTTGATACTGGACAGAAAATTGACTTTGAGAACACCAAAATATTAGTCCATGAATCATCTTATCGACGACAGAGATATCAGAGGGAGGCGATTGAGATCTTCAAGAATCAACATATTTTATTGAACAGAAGGGAGGAAACATCTTTTATGAACAAGATTTGGGCTCCAACTCTGAGGAAGAAAGCCGAAAACTCCGTCTCTTACTTCGTTAACTAGAGGCTGAACAGCTAAACTATATCAGGCTGCGACTTTCCTCTCATCTGAGGCTAAACTCTTCTCATTTGAGGTTCCCTTCCTCTCGTCTGAGGTTCCATTTCTTATCCACCGAGTCCCCCCCCTTTTCTTCTCATTGAGGTAAATAAGGACAGCTAAGTACTCCGGGACTGCGATCTTTTCATCCAGCGCTAAACCGGAACTGATTACTTCCTTGCTGATAAGCTCAAGCTGATCAGCGGATGCATGTCTTTTTAACCTGCCACTGAGAGAGAGAAACCAAGACCATCTAGCATTTTGTTATGCTTTTTGCCTGAGGAAGATCATTATACACATGATCGAAACGTTGCAGATCTAGATTTTAATCTATAAAGTTTTAAAAACGGAGCTTTCCTTGTTTTTAATGGTAGATTTTATTTGTCATGGTTTTTATTCCCGTCGTCACGACTATGACAAATAATTAGCAGTAAATAGTCATTGGGAATCATCCCCAAGCTGTCGCATCCCTACTATTACAACACGTCTTACCCAGAAACTGTGATGTGGGTGGAGAACGTTCCATGTGCCAGAGAAGGATGTCTGAAAGACACTATTCATCAGGAGGTTGTGCATCAAGTGTGTGTGTCAACCTTGATGGAGCTTTAAAGAGCATTTCTAAATCAAGCCTGGTGTGTAATCTTATCTCAGGAACCAGCATTTCTTTGAAAGTTCACAAGGGATAATGCCCATTTGAAAGTGTGCATTGTAGGTCTCTTTGCGACATGTCCTCATCAATTGGTACATCAGTGAAAACTCAATGTGAATATCCCAAAGCAGAATGTTAGTTCCTTATGTAAGCAACAGGAGAACTTCATCAAACTCGTGTTTCCTACAAAGTATGTGTGTGGAGGAAGGGGGGGGGGTGCCAGGCTCACACATACTTCCTTTCCCCATATTCTTCAGATTGGATAAATTCTGTATGAAAAGGAAACCAGCCGAGGAATATGCTAGCACAGTGGAACATTCATAATGAATTGTGAACTCTTTCACTTTGAAATGTATTCAATTTTAAATGCCTAATACAGAAGACTATAATACCTTAACTACTTTTCCTAGGCTATATCGTAATGTTAACAGCAGGTGTGAAAATGCAAATCATTTCCAGCATATTTTAAGCACACAATGAGCAGCTTCCGGCCTCCTATATAAGAAAAAAAAAAGTTTTGAAGGACTTTCTCAAACAGGCTGACATAGCTGCTTCTCGTTACAGCCAGCAATCTCCTCATGACTGGGAAATGAGAACTAGTTCTGACTTGGGATCATGGGTGTTCCTCCCACTTGTAATTTCCTTTTTCATCCAAATGCAAGACCACAATCCCTTTTGAGTGCGGCAGATGAAAGTTCTTTCCTAGATATGATGTACTTATCTATACCCACAAATAAATGTTCCTAAATTTAAAAAAGCAAAACAAAACAAAACTTTGTGAGAGTTGACATCCAATCAAATGTACACAATTCATAAACTTGTCTTCTATTTAAGAAAAAGTTGCATCAAGTTGTTATCTATCATGTAAAGATTTTGCTTCTGAATGGGCAATGAACAGAACAGAGTGACACCACACTCCCTCTCCATCCCTTTAAACTCAGCAGTAAATTCTGCCTGATGTAGTTCTTTCTGACACTGGTGCACATGGCATTCATTGGGGATGAGGAAATGAATTGAAAGCAAGACCCTAGACAACATGGAGGAGCCTGTTCTTCTGCCAACGGAAGGTCTGCTCATCCCCGTCCTCCTCCTCCCATCTCCTTTTTCTATCCTCCCCTTCCCCCTTCCTTGTTTAAATCCTCCCTCATTTCCCCATCTCATCTTGATTGCCCTTAGCTGGAGGGCTGCCAGCATTTTCCCGGCTCTGCTCCAGTTCAAAGACAATATTGCCCTGCTAACGGAAGGAAAATGCCCCTCTGTGAGAGCTCTGCATGGCTGGGAGAATGGGCATACTGGATGCTCACATATGGGTGGAGAGGGGTTGGCAGCCCTTGGCAGATGCTAACCTTCTGACATCAACACTGGGAGCCACTGCACCTCCTAGAGATGAGATAAGGTGAGTACTTCCAAGCTGCTCTGGTTTTGGTGTCCAGGTTGGACGTTAGAGGCACCCTCCACAATGTTGAATGTGGAGAAGAGGAGATGAGCAGCAGTGGACCGCAAAATATCTGGTAGGAACAACTTCCAGAGAGGTAGACATGTTAGTCTGTAGCAGCAAAAGCAACAAAGAGCCTTGGGGCACCTTCAAGATGAGTGACACCACACTCCCCTCATGCCTCTGCTTTCCCCGGGGAATGGAATCCAAAAAGGGTTGTCAGAAAAATCCATCTCGCCAAATGGCAGCTGTTTTGTGAAATGCCAAGAAACCTTGGAAGTGCTAAAAAATAATAATGGATGCTCTCTGAGAACAGATGTGACATTGCCTTCATACCCAGAAAGTGTTGATGTGCTTGGAACTGGTTAAGATCATTGCATATATAAAAATGTTTTGGAGATCAGCAATGGCAAGAGGCATATTTCAAAAATAATGATAGCAGCTGTTTAGCCTTCTTTGCATATGTGTGTGACAGACTCTTGTACTGTGCCCGCAATTGATAGGAATGCATCATAGGAATGCCACACAAAGCAAAAGGTGAAGACAGATGCCTCGGGCAAAGAAAGGGAGCATGATTTCCCTTGCTCTCTGGTCTTGTGATAGAGGAGGTAGTATAGCACAGGCACTACCAGCAGGGGCGTCACTAGGGGGGGTGCAGGGGTGTATCAGGGGCATCACTAGGGGGTGCAGCAGGGGTGCAGACCACACCGGGTGACACACAAGTGAGGGGTGACAACAAAATAACAAATGACACCGTTTGCTATTAGTGGTGCAAATGATGATGATGATGATGATGATGATGATGATGATGATGATGATGATGATGATGATGATTTCTATCCCACCTTTCTCCTCGTAGGGGGACCAAAGACGGCTTACAAAAACTAAAATACATACAAATCCATAAAAACAATTACTATAGAACATTAAAAACTCCTAAAACATTGATACAATCTATAAAAAAACCCAATAAAACACAATATCAACAGCAACCAAGCTTCTAAAAGAAGGCTGAACCTATAAAATCTTTAAACTAGGCAGCAGCTCAGAGGACTTGTTTAAAAAGAAATGCCTTCAGGCCCTCTAAGGGGAGACCAGTTCATAAATTAAGAGGGAGAGAATTTCATAAGGCCAGTGCAACTACTGAGAAGGCCCTATTGCTGTCGCCTCTCATGCTTCCAAAGGCGAAGGCACTTTTACCCATTTTCTACCACTGGTACGTTGCACATGCTTACAGCCCAATCCTGCCTAAAGGACTGGCCGCTGCATCCTAGGCCCATTGCGGGGCCCAGGCTCACCTCAGGGGAAGGGTATGAATATCCCCTTCCCGTGGTATAAGCTGCACGGGTCCCAATGGGCCTCTTCAGATGTATGCCAGCTCTTTAGCCATGTAAGGATAGGATATCAGCGCAACTCAGCGCCGATATCCCCACCCCCTCCCAGTCCGGCCAATGGCCCCCTCCCTTGCCACGCTGGACCAGCCTCCCCCCCCCCACCTCTGCACCAACCGGCATGGGACTGGCCTCCACGCCAGCACCACTTACTCTAAAGGAGCCGCAAACATGCTTTACGGCACATTTGCGAATCCTTAGGCCAACAGATCACTCGTTCCGCCGGCCTAGTTATAGGCAGGATTGCGCCGTTAAACACTGCTAACTGTAACTTACAGTGCAATCCTAACCAACTGTCCAGTGCCGGTGCAGCCGCAATGCAGCCCCTAGGTAAGGAAGAAATGTTCCCTCACCTTGAAGAGGCCTCCCTGACTGACAAAATGCAGTGTGTGCCCTGTTGGCATGGTTACATCAGCACTGGAAAGTTGGTTAGGATTGCACGGTTAGACCTGCTGATAGAGCGTTGAGGCTAATCATGGCCTCATGTATTTTCCAGCTCGCAAACAGAGCAATCACTGTGGATCCCTAGGCAGCATCAATAGTAGATTTGTCTGTGAAAAGCACAAAATGGAAGTTGCTTGGGTGAACAAATAAAAAGATCAAAAAGCCACAAGCTGGTAAAACCTTGTTAGGACCAACCAAATAAGCACAAAATCATAAGCAAGTTTTCGAGTTCTCTAGAACTTTTTATCAGGCTGGATGTTAAGTGAAGTAAAACAAAACTGACTGTGCACCAGTGGCCTCCAGAGAAGACCCGCAGGGGAGGAGGAGGAATGGAGCAGAGACTGGGGTGGGGAGAGGGGTGTGTCAAGGCCGGGAAGGGGGCACTATCGGTGGCAGCAGCTCCGCCAATATCCTACCTCCCTTTCTGGCCTCAATTCACCTACTCACGTCCACTCAGACATGCAACAGCAAAATAGGCGGCACAGATCCGAGTAGATCCAGTGAGGCAGCAAAAACCTATCCCAGGGCAAGGGAACAAATGTTCCCTTACCTTGAGGAGGTATTAATGGGCTTGAAACTCCCCACAGGATGCAGAGCATGCCTCACATCAGGGGAGTTGTGCTGGAATGGGCTGCCCATGTAGTCTCGCTAGGTGCTAGACAGGACCTCAGTTTGCTCCCAGGGCTTCTGGAAAGAAGATGGCTCTTCCCCAATTTTCAGAATACAAAGTCCAGCAGTTACTAGTGGGCCCCCCCTGTACTCTGTTTCATCCCCAACACTAGATGAAGCACACAGGCCTCATGTCAGGCAGCGAACAGCCACTAGTGCCAATGCCACATTGCTGGGGGCCCTGGGGGAAAGCTCTTCACTGGGCCCTACATGGCAACCCCAGTGGGTGCTACCACTGTCACTGGTACTTAAGGTTCAAGGGTTGACATGCCACATAAACCCTCCCACGCCCAACCTGGTCTAGTTCTGACATCACCCCAACCAGCAATTTGACTTCGGTTGACTTTCTACCAAATGCATCACCATGAATGCCTAGCTTTATTAATATGATCTATGAAGTGACACCTCAGCAGAAGCAGTGCTGCTGAAAGGGCGGCCCACATGATTATTGGGCTCTCCCAGCACCTTGGCAGTGTCTCCTCTCACCCCTCTTGGTCCCCCTTCCATCTCTCCCTTCCAGAGCCGCAGCACAAGCAGCACTGCTGAAAGGGCAGCTCTGGGAGAGCCCAATAATCACGGGGGCAGAATAAAGAGTTTCCAGGGGACCACATCTGGCCTGCTGGGCTTATGCTTGACACCCCCCTGTTAGATGGTCACTGAGCTTTGTTGCTTAAAATATGTATTTGAAAACAATTTTGAAGTTTAGCTACTCATATATTAAAATGAGTTTTCAAGTTAGGTTAAATTCCACTGTTTAGCAATTTGAGGATGGATGTCTTGTGCTTATTTCCATAGAAGCTCCCATTATCTTTCAGAGCCTGTGATGACAAGACAAAAAAAAAAGGCAATCTATATTACACAAGGAGTCAGCCACTTTTTCTTTTCTAATTAAAAGTCATAATTACATTTTTGATTAACTTAGAATTAACAATAATATAGATTCGTTATCAGTTTGTTGCATTCCCCAGTATAAAATCGGAGCATGACAAATTTAACTTTCCCTAATACAGATATTTTTAGTCATTAAGATAAGAGCAGAAGGTACTAAAAACCAATTTATGCTTAACAATCTACACAGATTTACATATATTTGACAGCTTCTTTGGAGAAAGCACAAACATGCCATAAACAGTTCCCATAAAGTCTATAGCAAGTGAGGGTGATGCTTTTTAAAGAATTCTGCTCATTAAAGTGAAATGAGCTCAACATCATCAGAACATTTATGTCAAAATTTGCATGAGTGATGACACTTTCCCTACCCCAGCTTTTGGATGTCCTTCTATTCTGCATAAAGCTGACCTTCCAATTAGGCGCCATAAAGTATTCACAGATACACCAAAACGAGTCCGCTGCTTTGGAGTAACTGTCTGAACACTCTGCTGTTGGAGTAGCTCCACCTCTGCTCTCTGCTGATTGGACTGAATTCTATTGCACGTGAATGGTTTTCTCTATTCACTATATTGTTTGAACAATCACCCCCTTGCTCTCCTAGTACAGGTCATTCCCAAAGGACTGGTTGGAACCTACCAGTGAGGTACTGGCTCTTAGCTGGTGAGTCAGCTCTGTATTTCTTTAATAGCCTTCCTTGCAAGGACACACAAAAGGAACAGGGCAGCTCCTGACACTAGCTCCAGATTTGGGGTGTCTTAAGGCAAGATGCCCTCATGGGGCCTCTCTCCCTGAGTTGGCCCACCTCCTCCTCCTCAGTACTTGAGGATTTGATTGCCCTTTCTCACAGCCCAGTCTGCACACCACTTAGAGAGACAGGGAAGGTGCGACTGCTGCTCCTTCTCCTCTCTCATATGAACCTGCCTTAGATCAAGTCAGATTGTTGGTTCTTCTAGCTCAGCATTGTCTAGACCAGGGGTTCGCAACTCCTTCCCGGCTGAGTACCACCTCCGGTGCTACTATCCTTCTGAGTACCACCAGATGTGACTGGCGATGACATCATCACAAGTTACTTCCAGGTTTTTAGAGGCCAGAAAACGCGAGGAGGAGGCTCTGGGCAGGTGGGAGGGCCCTTCTCAGCATTCCTGAGAGGCTCGGCCAAAGGTAGGAGCTTATTGGGAGCAAAAATGTGCCACCAAAAGCACTGTGTTGGAGTGGGGATCCAGTGGTCCAAGTACCACCAGCAGTCAGCCGAAGTACCACTGGTGGTACTAGTACCACAGGTTCGGGACCCCTGGACTAGACTGCAGCAGTGTTCCGGGGTTCAGGCAGGGATTTTCCTGGGCCGTTTATGGAGTTTTATTTATTTTTATTTATTTACAGTATTTTTATCCCGCCTTTCTCCCCGAAGGGACCCAAGGCGGCTTACAACAACAACAACAACAAAAGAAAATACAATACAAAAAAATACAATACAAAAATAATCACATTTTAAAACAGTAAAAAACATTGAATGAAAATTAATAAAAACAGTATCTAAAAATCGATTAAAAAGATCAGTACTGCAATTAAAACAAGAGCATAAAAACAGCAGCACCCCCACCTGTACCAGCGAGCCCTTCTGCACGTAAAACAGGTGCTCCGCCACAGATCTTCTTGTCACGGAAAAAAAGTGAGGAGAGGGCAGGTAAACAGGTGGTGACAGCAAGGGGCAAAACAGGGCTGTTGTCATTTTGGGAGTTGTCAGGGTGGCCCAGCAGGTGCCCAGCAACGTTGCTCCTTGATATCGGTCCTTGTGGCACCCCAAACAGCAGCAAATGCAAAGGGAGACAGACTCCAAAAGGGCACGGCATTCATTACAAATGTATTTTCCCTATGTTCAATGTTTTTCAGCTATCAGTGCTCTTTAGGAACACAAAAAGAGTATCTTCTAATGGCATAGAAGATCACTAGCTGTGGGGATCCTTATGTATGCTGCTTCAGGATCACCAGGAATATAATCCGGTTATAATCTCACACACAGAAAAAATTGCACCCTTTTTGGAGTCCGCCACCCTCTTCTCCTTTGCCACTTCCTTGCAGAGGGCATTCAGCTTGCTGACTCATACATGCAGCCTTGCTGTATGTTACCTTGAGAATGACCTCGGATTAGAGGTTGAAACGTTGGTCTTTTTGTAAGTACTGGACTTCTCTGATTTTACCGTTTTAATTCTCTGGATGTGCGCTTTTATTGGTGGCTCTTACGAAGATGTTTTTACAGATTTTATTGGAGGTTTCTGTGTTTATACTCTCAATCCATGGCTATTTTACCCATACACTGTGTTTCTTGTTAATCAAACATGATCATTAGAGGGCATTGGGATATGTATAAGCTCATAAAAGGAGGGAATGCAAATAAATACATTAAATATTGGATGAAAATATTGGACCAATATTGGATGAAAAAAGACTTAAACATAACTTCACTCAAAATGATTAAGAGACGTTTTGTCTGTGCAAATTTGCCTCGAATTTTCACTTCTGATTTAATTTAGGGCAGCTCTGCAGGCAATTGAAAACTGGTGTCATGAAGCCAAAGTCAGTTCCACTTCACTGTGTCCCTTTCTTTCTGTTTCAGTTGACATTGCTATGGATACTGGAAATGTTGCACACTGAGTCCACAAGTAGACTCACTGGGTCTCAGCCTCTGTTTTCTCCGTGTAAAATGAGATTTGCAGTAATCAGCCTCTGTGGCAAGGTACAACAAATTCAAACATACTAGGCCAGCAAGAGTTTGAATGGGGTGAAAGAGCATGAACCCCTTCCCCTTCCCCTCCATCAGATGTGACATGTGGATGCTCAATCGTGGACAATTGTTTGTGATTTCTTCCCCTCTAATTGAAAGGGAAAGAATCAGGTAAATTAGACATTCATGGAGTCAGATATGCCCCTGGTAAGCCAGCCCCCCATGCAACATTCTTGGTATGGGTGGAGATTGCACCTGTTTCTCCATCATGTGAAGGTTTCCCTGCTCTGATCAGTGTCTGTTCAAAGCCTTAGAGGTACAATTTGCTATTACTGTCAATAGCTAACAATGAAAAGAATGTGTACGTGAAGCTCATCGAATGAATACGATTGCCTTCGTTTAGGCAGCAAAATGTTAGCATTTGGTCCGCCCTTAGATTTCCTCAGACTTATTAGAACAACAATCTGGTCCTAACAAAAGGACTCCGCAGAAATAAGAAGCCCTCCCGCTGATTGCCAAATGGGAAGACCGAAGCATAGTCATATTTTTTTCCCCTTGCAGGAGTAGCAAAACAATGCTGTACATGCACGTTGTAGGCAGAGAACACAATGAATGCATGACGTCCAATTCCAATTCCAAAACCTTTATTGGCAGCTTACATGTAGACACATACATTAACAAAGACGTAAACATAAACAAACATACAAACATGAACCTTAAATAATAATCTTGGCCAATATTTTATACATTAAAATATTATAACATCTCATAAATTAATAAAAATCTATACTGTAGAAACACGCTTTTCTCTCCTCTTAAGTATAGCACTCAGATAATAGGCCACCTTTTCTGTTAGCTCCACTTCAGTCCCCCCAAGGATAAACCGAACCTTATCAGGGTCAGCACAACCTGTTTTCTTAATCAAAAGGTCCTCAAGGTAAACCCTGCGCAGGTCTGAATAGAAAGGGCATTACAAAATAATGTGCTGCACTGACTCCACCCCCCCCCCAACAGAGCAGGTACAAGTCCTACTTTCAAGAGGAATACCCCAAAATCTGCCAGACGTCACAGCTGAAGGAAAAACATTGTTTCTGGCTAGGGAAAATGCCCTACGCATGACGTCTGGACGTGTGACCTGCTACCACAACCCCGCTCTTCATCCCGTTCCCACATGTTAATTGCATTCACATTGAACATCAAAACACAGCTATTGTTTTACTATTCACATATGAACTTGTTGTCCGGGACCAACACAACTCCCTGCCGGTTTGTCTACTTCAAAAAATGTATTGCCAACTTTTGTTGTTTCAATATACTATATTCAGCTGGCTGATTGTATGTAAAGACACCATGAAATTTAAGACTTCCTCTTAAATTTACATTTCAAAGCCCTTTACAGTATTCTTTATGCCTGACAGTACTACTGAGGATAGTTTCCAAGCTGTTTTGATCGCATAAATGCAGCCAGACATACTCCAATGTTTGCCTTCCTCCATGGTAAGTGTTGTGTGCTTGTCTATCTACTTCTTTCTGCTTTCTCTTAAGATACTTAATTTTGTGTGTAATTTTCAGATTTGTTTTACATTCATATTATTTTAAGGGCTGTGCACTCACTTTATCCTTTTTTATTGCAGTACTTGCCTTTTTTTCTTTCCGAAAGCTCATGCTTGATACTTGACATATGAGTAATGAAATGTGTTAAAATTCATAAGCAGTTTCATACATATAGAGTGAATGGTTTCTGTGGCATTAAATGACACCCTATATGGGGAAGATAGCATTGTTTCTGACTCTCCCTCCTTCTCCACTCTCCAGCACAAAGAATATACTGAACTGTCATTCTCGGCATCAGAAGCTCAGTCATTTCTATTACTTCCAGTCCGCTGAATCCGACAGACTCACTTGTCTAGCCACTTCATCTCATCTAGTACCACTTTAGGGCAAATTAAGCTGAGGTTCTTCATATTTCCTAATCAATATCGCATTTGAAGATCAGAGTGTTGGACACAAGCAAATGGCTGTAGGTCTTGGGCGTATGACTCAACTTGATAGGCCACTGACATGAAACGCACAGGTCATAATCGGAAATACCCCCGAGGCCCATAACCCCTGAATTCACCCCACACCTCCTCACATACAGTGAACCCTTGATTTAATGGACCTTGGTTTAACAGACTTTGGAAACGAGTGTTTTCTGCTTCATTAAAAACTAGACATATATGTTGTGTGCATGCACACCTCCAATGACTTCAGTGCTTTCAGATTTAATGGGCTTTCTGCATTAATGGACACCTCTTCCCCTCCTCCCCATCAGCCTATTAAATCAGAGGTTCACTGTAACTTCAAAAGTTATTTCTGAAAGTTCCACTGCTTTTCTTTTCTTTTTTTGTAGTATCACAGAAACTTCCTAAAGTTTTTGGGAGTCCCTTGTGCCTCAAGTCAGGTTGGCCTGAGTAGAACTTGCACCAAGTGGCTTGTGGCAATGACAGTATTGAATGCTAGGACACCCAACATGTTTCCATAGAAGCAATTTTGCCCAGGCCTGACCTGCCTTCACGGGTCAACATGGATGTGTGCCAGCAATTGAGCCTGGCGCAAATGTTCCCTTACACGTGTTCTGCCGGTGCCGGCAGAACGCATGCTCCATGTGCATGTGCCAGCTGCTACAAAGCAACCGTAAAGCATGCTCTGCCAGGGTGCTGGCTGGAAAGCCAGAGCCATCCCACATGTGCTGGCAAATGGACTGAGACCTGCTGGAACAGGTAATCTTGCACAGGGGGTGCGATAGGGCATGGGGAGGGTGCGGTGGGAAGAATGGGGAGGTGATGGGGCAGGGAGGAGGGTGGATCAGGCCTGGGGGGGGCAAAATTGGCGGCAGTAGTGCACACCAGATCCCGACCCCCTGCCCAGTCCTGATCTACCTTCCCAGGTCAACGTGGATGTGTGCCAGCGATTGAGCTGGCGCAAATGTTCCCTTACTCTGAGGACACCTCCAGCAACCAAAACTCCCCCACGGGATGCAGTGGAAGTGCAGGGAGTTAGGATTGGACCATCAAAGAAGCCAAGTGAGCATACCAAATGTCTGTGCATCTATCCTGCCACTTCTCATTGCACCAGAGTTCCACCATCTAATCATGTGGACAGGGCTACTTGGATGAACTACCCCCCCACGCACAGTTCCTGTCTCAGCCTTGGGGTGATGGGGGCAGGACATCTGCGTACCTGTGGCATGCGCATTTCTCTTATTGCGTGGCCAAGTCAGAAAATATAACCTGAACTGACCGGCTGAAGGTAGAAATATGCATTATTTTCTTTCCTATTTGTCTAAATGCAGCTTGCACTGTAAAATAGTTGGCTCCAGTCTTACGGACCATTATAAGACACCACAATCAAGGATCCGGTATATCAGAAAATATACAGTATGATTCTTACTCAGTGCAGAACAGAAAAGTGAACTGTGTTGAAGAAGAGAACCCTTGAGAAACTCTTTTGTAGTTGGCATACATTGTCATAAGCATAGTTATGAGCAGGGGCAAGAATTATCATAGCAATACAAGTTCTAATGTTAAACAGACAGAAGTATATAACCAAGTGACTGTGGGGGGGGGGGAAGCACTGGTGTCTGAGTTTTGTTGCCTCTTAGCTAGGTTCAAATTGCAAAACAATAAAAGTTATTTATATGTACTCCTGAGGTCTAATTAGGCTTTGAATTTCAAATGTGTGTGTATATTATTGAGCCAGATATTGTAATGTTTATGGAAATTGACACTTAACTTCAAATTGTTTGCCATTTACATATGCAGATTAGTTACGCCTTTTACTGACAGCAGATTTTAGAGACACTGCAAATATTGTTCTACGACAGTGCGTAAGTATACGTAAAAAGAAGCCTTCGGAAGCATTAAGGGATAATATCTCAAACTAAGCCATCACAGGGAAAGGCTCTAGTCTTGAAGGCATCTTGGGTCATAAAGCAACGATTTCATTCTATGCACTATGCCAGTAATTCAAGTCATTCTGTCACTTTGGGAATGGTCATCTGATAGCCACTTTGGAATGGGATCTTCTGTGGTAAACAGGGCCCAAGCTTGGGGGGGGGGGCAGGGTACACTTTGGGACAAGACACCCAGCTGCAACCCCAAATTGGCTTACCAGATTTTCCCGGTTCTAAATCGGGATACCCTCCCATTAAATAAATAAATAAATAATGTTAAAAATCTTTTTGGGGTGTGAAGTGTCCTTCTGCCACCTGCAGGGTGGCCAACATTTTTATTTATTTATTTATTTAAGGCCACAAAAATGGCCATTTTTGCCGCCGCTGCTCTTACCTTGGGAGAGGGAGAGATGCTGGAAGGAAGTGGGGGGGGGGGAGAGAGAGAGATGGAAGGAGACGCTGGAAGAAAGTGTGTGGGGGGGTCATTTACATTGTATTGATTGATTTTATTTATTAAAAGAGTTCTACCCCTCACGTTTTCCACTCTCATCAGGCAAGGCAGCTGACAAAAAATAAGATACATAACAACAAGATAAAACAAAAAAAGTAAAGACAACAAAACAATCACAGGAGCAGAAACAATAAACAGGGCACCACAACAAGGCAAAAGCCCAGAAAGACATCCAAAAAGCCAAAAGCGAAGCAGAATGCAAAGGCCTTTAGCTCATCCCAAAATGGCAATTTATATAATAGTCGGCTATTAGCACCTGCTAAAGCCCATTTGTCCCAGAGGTCAGATTTCCCCAGAATTCCCAAATGTCTGTGTGTTCAACATGTTTAAGGGACCCCCAAAGAGATATAACCACCTGCAAAAAAATTCCCAGGTGTTCCAGATACCTGTAGCAGAAGCGTTGCATTCACCACTCATTTGGTTTTAAGGCATAACAAATTTGTCCATTCATTCCTATGTAAAGCATAGACCTGACAACACAAGATCTCAAACAGACACATAGTTGTGTTGTGCACAAAGCTTCTGAGCTTTAGGGGTCTGTAGGGGTATGTCTCAGCACAGTGTACCCCAAGTTTCAAGTCCCTTCCTCCCAGTGTTTTTATGACCCTTCAAATCCTTGAAATGTTGCAGCTTTAGTTGTGAGTTCAGCACAAAAACGCACAAAAAACATATTCGTGTTTTACACACAACTTCTGTGCTTTAGGGTTGTGTAGGGCCATGTTTCAGCACAGTGCACCCCAAGTTACAAGTTCCTGAGTTCAATAGTTTTGTTTTTAGGACCCTTCAAACCCTGTAAGTGCTGCAGCTTTAGCAATATGATGAAAATGACTGCATTAGGTTTACTCTGTTAACCATGCACTCCAATGAGTGCATTGAGCCATTTTGAGCCCAGGCGCCTTCCGGAGCCTGGCGGGGACCGGGATATGGCAGACGCCATGTCCCAGCCCCCGCCCGGGACAGCTCGACCTATGGCCACCCTCCCAGCTCCTCCGTCCCTCCTCCCGGCTCCACCGTCCCTCCCCCCCGCCTGCCCGAGCCATCCACCCGAGCCGGACTTACCTGGATCTGGCGATGGCCCGAGTCCGCAGCCGGCAGAGCAGGGCAGACTGGCCTTGCGCCGGCCTGCCTTGCTCTAAAGTAGTCCGCAATCATGCTTTACGGCACGTTTGCAACTACTTTGGGCTATTCTGGGCGGCGGATCGCTTGGTCCGCCACCTGGAAGAAGAGTCAGATTGCGCTGTTGATTAGGTGGGCTCAAGTGACCAATCAGCTGGCACCTGGCAATCTCAGCAAGATCTATTGTTCTGGAGAAAAGCAAGTTCTTCTCGAGCTGTAAGGGCACCAGAAAGAAAGGTGTCTAGTATCTGCCACCTTGGAGTATTCATATTTGTTTGCTGACTACCATGGCAAAAGCTAACAATGCCCACTTGAAAATGATGTGTCAGTGTTACAACTTTCTGTGTGAACCTATTCAGCTTCAGACTTGCATCAAAAACCATATTTCCCCATATGAGCCCAAGTCACTGAGGCAGGTATGCTGTGTACTACTTACAGCTCAAGCCTATTCCTCGCCATGCAAGAAATATTGGAGCTCACACTGCATGTTATGGGGGCCACTAAAAGGCCAATGGCTTTACAGCACAATCCTAGGCATGTCTACTCTGTAAACTTTACAGCACAATCCTAGGCATGTCTACTCAGAAGCAAGCCCCATTGTGTTCAGTGGGGCTTGCTTCTGAGTAGACATGCCTAGGATTGTGCTCTAGGCCTTAACAAGCTACACCTGCCCACATTCCTTCTCCTAAAGGTCTAGCACTCTGTCCCGGTTGGAGATCTGGTAAGCCTAATGATAGGTAAATGAAATACTTTTTTACATACTCCTAAGTAGGCCTTCTGGTTGCCTATGGGTCTCCATGGACCCACACAAGCTATATAAATAAACAAACCAGTATTTATATACCGCCTTTTCTTTGAGCATCAGATTTCTCCTCCAACTTTAATTCAAAGGCGGTTTACATAGGCAGGCTTTCTAAACCCCAAGGGTTTTTTTTACAATGCAATAATATTCTAATCTTTCATAGAACCCTTCATTCTAGATGTTTCTTTCACAGTCTAGCTCTCTCTCTCTCTCTCTCTCTCTCTCTCTGCTGTTCGCCTCACCACGCTTCAGCTGACAGGGCAACCTTGACTCTCATCAAGGGCAGCTGCAGTTCCACTCCCCCAGAGAGGCTCTGCAACCTTATCAGCTCGGCGTGCCGGTAGCTCTCTGACAGACACTTCCGGCCGTCTTGAACTGCTGTCTTTCAGATCTTCAGGCATATATGAGAAGGTCGCTCTACCAACTGAGCCAGATGTCCTGCTATGTAGCCCTAGGGAGATATTTCTATGGAGATGGCACTCACCTTTGTTCACTCTTGGGTGTGAGACAAAGTCTGTCCTGTTTGTTTGTGCTATTAATTTTATTTACCATTAAAATTTATTTTGAAATTTTACTTTTTAAATGTTTACTTCTAGTATTTGTTTTTAACTATTGTTTTAATCTTCTCATGTTGCTGCTCTTGCTGCTTTCATCCTTGTTTATTTTGATAGTACATTTATATTAGTTCTTGTAAACTGCCTTGAGGGCATGGATGTTGAAAAGGCAAAGTAGAAATTCTTTTTTTTTTTAAACAACAACAGTTTGCTATTCTGTTCTGCTACATGAAGAGAGTAGTAGCCCAATCCTAACTAACATTCCACCGCTGATGCAGCCATGTCAACGGGGCATGCACTGCATCCTGCAGTGGGACAACAGGGCTGCATTGCAGCTGCATCAATGCTGGAAAGTTGGTTAGGATTAGGCTGCAGGTCTGGCTCCAGTGGTTGAGCCTACCAGCCAACATGCTGGGGACCTGTGACCCTGAAGGTCACAGGGCTGGATTGGTAAATTGGGGGCAGGAAAGTAGGCAAGCTTTGGGGGGAGAGAAATAAGGGTGTTGAGGCCTCTCGCCATCTTGAATCATGGGTCATAAGGGTTTGTAAGTTCCCACTCTCATCCTTTCTAGCTATCTCAGCACTCCCCTTTTTGACTCCCCTATTCTTGACTCCCCTTTTCCTGTTGTTGAAAAGGACAAAGGAGAATGTAACATGCAGGAACCAAGATAAGGGGGCCCGCTTTGGCTCTCCTGAGAACAGAAGCTAAGAAGTTGTCACATAGACCTCTCTGGAAGGGAGGGGGCTTTTTGTCGTCATTCAGCTTTCAGCTTCATTTCTTTGAATGTAATTTTGGATTGCACCTCCCTTCATGAATATGTAAAATGTATAGGTATAAAACCATGCTCAGTCCTTTGTTGGTTGCCCAGCCTATCCATTCGCAAGGGCTGAGTCCATGCATGTAAAATTGATATTAAACAATCCTTGGATCTCCTCTCTATGTCTTATTCAATCCTTTCGGGTATTCACTCAGCCCCTAGGAGAAAAAGCTGCCTAGCGGCAACAAGGGGATGCCTGGGTGCAAGAGTCCAAGTTGGGATGGAGAGTCTGGCCAGGGGGGCCTTTTGGAGTTGCATTCCAGGAACCGATGCAATCTGGTGCCAACCCTGCAAGAGAAATCCCTTCTCTAAGCAGTTGTATACTCTGCTAGTTGCTGGCGAACAATGAGTGTTTCCTTTATGGGCATCAAAGTCACATCCTCCTCCCCTGCCATAGTGTTGAGGATATCTTATCCAATGCCCTGACATTACAGCAATAAGCGTTTCTCCACCCCTTACCATTGGTGACCAGGTGATAAAAACACAAATAGCATGCTGTCAGGACAGACATAAGTTGTCCAAGATGTTACACAGGTTGGGAGGGATTAAATGGATGTTTGCTATTTCCACTTGTGGCCATGCAATCAGCATACTACAGTATATATAGCAGGGGATTGATCTGTAGCTGAGGGGCAGAGTACAGGTGGACCCCCATATCCGCTGGGGATATGTTCCAGGCCCCTCCGTGGATACTTGAAACTGTGGATAAGAGCCAACACCCCCTCCATGGTTTCCCGAGGGCCCCCACCCCCACCCTGCCTCCCCTGCAGGCAGGCATGCACGCCCCCCCCCCGCTCTGATTTTTCTTTCAGCAAGCTTTGTTTCTTCCTTAAAACAAACAAAGAAGTAGCCTCCATTGCAGGCAAGTAGAACGAGACTAAGTCCTAGAGAGGCTCTGCAAGGTTTCTGTTAACCTTGCAGAGCCTCTCTAGTATTTAGTCTCGTTCTACTTGCCTGTAATAAGCAGCCAGAGGCTGCTTCTCCTGTTTCTTTAAGGAAGAAACGAAGCTTACTGGGAAAAAAGTAAAAGCCTGGGGGGGCGGTCCCCAGGATCCGTGTATAACTGAAACCGTGGATAGCGAATCAGTGGATATGGGGTCCCACCTGTATATGCTTTGCATGCCAAAGGTTCCCAGTTCAGTCCTTGGCAGCATCTCCAAGTAGGGCTGGGAAAGACCCTGGTCTAAACCTAGAACGAGATGGACGAATGGTCTGACTCAGTGAAAGTCAGCTTCCTATGTTAACATTTATCTAAGATCCATTGCAGCAGGTGGCTTAAAACAACTGGAATTTGTGTCATGCTCAACTACTGGGGCACGAGTGCCACAGGAGGGAGAAAATGTTTCTGCAGTTTTCAGTGTGTCAGAAGCTTGCTTGAGAAGGTTGCTTAGAGGTTTCTAGGTGGCAGAATTCGCCAGCATCAGGATACTGGACTGATGTTGTTCAGGGACAAGGACTAGCTCCTTGGCATCTTCTCAGCCTGTACAGGGAAACCAAACAGATTATTTTCAGAAACCTGCAGGCCCCTAGCGCTCTCACCTCACATGCTAAGTAACTACTGTCAAAGGCTGCCCCTGAACTTCTTGAGGGAACAATGCTAGCAGTGGTCATCGCTGCAGAAGTGACAGGGCTGATTTGGTGTGGAAACCAAACGATGCTTTCTGTTACGTTGTTTTCCCTCAAGGGCCATAGCCGACAGCGACTGACTTACCTGTGCTTGTGTTTATAACACTGCTTGCGTTTTTAACTTCCTACCAGTTCAGCTGCAAATGAATGTTTATTGCAAGATTAAAGGCAGCTGGTTAAAAACAGCATTGAGTTCTAGCTTTCTAGTCTAGTTGGATCACTTTGGAGATTTCATTGGTGCTTCATATAGCCATATGAATTGTACAAGTGAGTAAGAGCCAATAATTAACAAAGGGCTAGAGAGACACCTGTACCCAATTTGTTTGGGTTCGATTTATTCCATGGCAGTGAAAAAGTACTGTAGCTTCTCAGTTTTGCACCACCACTAATGCCAATTTCTTTTTCCAAATGATCAAGCCCACAAGGACTATTTTGTATTAACTGGTAGTCAAGGAATCTGAGAGGTACTTCACATCTTCCAAGTCTAAACAGAAGGCACTTCTGTGTGACAATTAATGTGCAGACTGTGCAGATTGCTATATAAAATAATCACCACCCACAGGTGTTTCTTTTTTCCACTGCATGCATTTTGGATTTTGACCCAATCCTTTCTAAGACTAGTGCTGGTGGAAGACATGTTCTGCCGGCTCAGGCTGCCGCAAAACAGCTATAAAGAGCTTTGTGGCAGCACAAACTGCTGCTGTGCCAGTGGGAAGGCTGAAGCCTTCCTGCACACACCAGCAGATGTTGGGAGGCCCGCTAGAGCAGGTAATTCCAGGGCAGGGGGTGGTACGGGGTGGGGGATAGGCGGAATGGGGAGGAGATAGGGTGGAGGATGCAGTGGCGAACGTACACGCCCCATGGGGTGGGGGCCGCTGCGACAACACCCCCGGAACCACACGCTCCACCCCTGGGGTATGTGATGTCATCGTTGCATGCCTCTGCAGCGCAGAAACACCCCTGGCGCTTTTTGGCTCTTTTTTCGAGCCAAACGGCGCCTGGGAGGGTGGGAGGGCCAAACATTGAGCGAGAACGGCTGCAAAGAAGAGCGGCAGGGCAACGGATCCGGGAGACGGTGCGCCCCCTGTGACCCGCCGCCCTGGAGCCCACCACCCAAACCACCCCCAGTGCCATGATGCTTCTGGGAGGATGGGCGAAGGGAGGCAGTTTTAGCAGCAGTGGCACCTGCCGAATCCAAACCCCCTTCCTGGGTCTGATCTGCCTGCATGGTTCAATGTGGACTTGCACCAGCGATATCACTGGCTTAGGTCCAAGTTGAGGTCATTTTCTTCACAAAAAAGGCTGAATTTCTTTAGGGCCCTTCTCAGTCCCACTGGGATTTTTGATAGAATAACTGTATCATCAGCATATCGTCAGCATATAGTAGCACAGGTATCTTACGACTGGCTAGTGACGGAGGGTGAAAATCAAAGGTGTTCAGATACTCCGCCAGGCTGTTTATACAAATGTTAAACAGGGGGCGCTAAAACACAGCCTTGTTTTACCCCCTTGCATGTTGGAATTTGATTTGAGAGGTGCCCATTCTTAGAGCATCTCACCTTACGGTATGTATTAGAATACAACGCGTATGGATCTACGCGTACAATGCCTAAATCCACCTTGCTCCTCAGCAAGTAGATTTTCTTGTTCAGTCCAGCATTTAAGTTTGTCTAACAAATGGCCTGCATATACAGGTGGGCCCCCATATCCACGGATTTGCTATCCACAGTTTCAGTTATCCACGGATCACGGGGACCCTACCCCCCCCCCCGGCTGTTACTTTTTTCCCAGTAAGCTCCGTTTCTTCCTTAAACAAACAGGAGAAGCAGCCTCTGGCTTACTGCAGGCAAGTACAATGAGACTAAGTCCTGGAGAGGCTCTGCAAGGTTAACAGAAACCTTGCAGAGCCTCTCTAGGACTTAGTCTTGTTCTACTTGCCTGCAATGGAGGCTGCATCTCTGTTTGTTTTAAGGAAGAAACAAAGCTTGCTGAAAGAAAAATAAGAGCTGGGGGCGCGCGCACAACTACCCGCAGGGGAGGCAGGGTGGGGGCCCTCAGGAAAATATGGAGGGGATTTCGCTCCTATCCACAGTTTCAAGTATCCACGGAGGGGCCTGGAACATATCCCCAGCGGACATGGGGCGGAGTACTGTAGTTTACTAATTATACACAGCAAGCTTATCAGTTTATAGTTGGCTGGACCATCCATCCTGCCTTTAAAAAAAAACGGGACTATAACCGTGTGCCCCCAATCCTCTGGTATACGCCCTGTAGAATCGATGTTCGTAAAGAGGGAGGCTAAAAGTGGGGCCCACCAGTCCACATGATTTTTTATTAGCTCTGGAGTGCCAGGAGCTTTACCCATTTTAAATTGATTAATTAATGATGTCACTTCATCTATTGAGACCGGGGGCCACTGAGGTAGATCATCTAGCTTTTGCACAGAACCTTTACAGGACTTACGGAAGTAAAGTTCCCAGGTACTCGCTGAAATGAGAGAATCTAATAGAGAAGAATCCTCAGTAGTTGGATATCATTTTCCAAAAATGGGCTGAATTTTTCTCCTTAGCTGCTTGAATTAATTGCTCCCATGTTGCCATTGCGCCTGCCTTCCTCTTCCTGACTGCTCATGCATTTTCTTCAGTTGAGGAAGTGCAGGACTTCCATGTTCGATTTAAAGGGGCCAAGTGAATGAAGGAGCTCCTTCATTCGCGTGGTCCCTGTAAATCAAACTAGAATTCCTGCACTTCTGCATCTGAAGAAACCATGCCAGAAGCACAGTAAAGAGGTGAGTGAACCACTTTCTGGTCACTTTAAGCAGGTGGGAAGCAGATCAGTGTAGGTTGCATCCATAGCAGGCAAGAGGGAAACAGTGGGGGTGACAGACTTGGGGTGAAGGGCGCATCCAGCCTGCTGCCCTCTCACTCCCCCTGCGATCTGCCACTGATGCAACCCGTATCACCTTGCCTAATGGATGGGCTGCCCTTGCATGGTCTGGTACATCCCTCAGAAGATTTCAAGATGTGTGTGATGGGGAGAAGATTGGGAGAAACCACTCCAGGTTCCTGGATCCAAGCAAATTAGGGCTTTTAAATCAATCGTGGTACTTTAACTTCAGCCCGGAAACTAACTGATAACCAATGGAAAGCTCTAAATTCAGATGCATATAGCCTCAGCCACATTTGGACTAGGATATCCATCATTTGGAAATGATTGATTTTCTGTCTGTCCATTACATTCCTGTTTTTGTTGTTGTTGTTTTACTTGTATTTGGTTTTGGAGGCCTCACCTTCTTTCTTTATTTATTCTTTTTTTGCCGTAATAGCTCCCACTTGCCATTTCAAATCCACATTTGTCCCATTTGCCTGTTATTGCTCCTTTTTAGATATATGCCTAGACATAGATAACAGGAGCTGAACATACAGGGGGCAAAGAAATCAGAACAAAACAAAGCAGAATAACCTGTAACAGAGAAGCTCCCCAGTGTAGACATTTCCTTGTGATTGTGTGCTTAAAAAAAAAAAAGCACATCATCATTTCCTTGTGACATTTCCTGGTGATTTATGTGATTAAAAAAAAGATATTCTGCAATTAGGTGGTAACCTATATTTCACACTAGAAATAGTTTTACAAATCAAGAAGATTTGCATAAATGTATAGCATTTGCATGCTTTGCTCTGTTGTACAGTTTGACATTTTTAGCTAATGTCCACCTTTTTAAAAACAAAAATGTAATCCAGAGAATGCTGGATGTGTCTAAATGCACATTTCAATTATTTATGTCTTGGTCCCCAGCATGTTCACATGGCAATAAATCCCATTGATTCCAAATGGACTTCCTGGTAAGTGTTTTAGGATTGCAGCCATTGCCACATTGATTTCAGTGGGACTGATGTGCAAATAACTTTCCCTGGAATGCACCCCAGATTTTATTGTCAATCACCATATGATCCAGGGAGCTTCCTTTTATTGAACAAGTGGTGTAGTTATTGCCAAAGGAGATGGTTAGGCCCTGCACATAAAAATCGACCCATGGGAATGATATTATCTGGCTATCTTTGGCATTTTTTTTGTACCCAGCTGCATCTGAATGTAATTTGGGTGAATGGATTTGTTGTGTGTTTTCGGGGGCAACAAGTCCTCTCAAGTTCACATTTTCGTAAGTTACCATACTGCAGTATAAATCACAATTTGACAAATCTGTAGTGAGCAGTGCTCATTTTTATTTTATTTTTTTGCTGTTTCCTTTGTGAGATCAGTTAATGAGAATAAACGGCTCTAATTTGTGCCTGCACATTCCAGTGCCATTGTTCTCTTCATAACAAAGGAAGAACAAAAGAAATAAAAGAAGCAGAAATGGCAATGCATAAATTTGAACGTGCTTCAGAGGGAGATTATTTCACCGACGAGGCAATAAAATGTTCAAATAGAGATTGTGATAATTATACAGGAGTCAGGAAATGAAGACAAAAGGAACGCATTCTCCTCTTGGCAACTTGAGTAAATTTAAGAGATGCAACTTCAATGCGTAACGTATAAATACTCTATTAGCATAGGTGTGCTTGTGCCTCAATTCTACTTTAAGGGTGGAAAATGTGTCCCTGTCTTTTTCCCAGCTGTGGCACAATCATTGAAATTCTCAGAATGTTCAGATCCTCATGTTTGAGAGGACTTATTCAGGGGTCACCTTATTCATGCACACAGGTACATCTCTCCACAGCGATTCAGTCATGTGCCTCTTGACTCCTCACAGCAGAACCAGAATTGTTTCTGAGAGGGGGTAAAGTGACACAGAAACTCTGCCTGTGGTATTTGCGATGTGGTGCCTGTTGGATGCATGCATGTTCTTATTCACTGCTTCAGCCAAGCTATACGATATGTGAATAGGCTTACCAGATCTCCAACCGGGACAGAGCGCTAGACCTTTAGGAGAAGGAATGAGGGCAGGTGCAGCTTGTTAAACCTTAGAGCACAATCCTAAGCATGTCTACTTAGAAGCAAGCCCCACTGAACACAATGTGTTTAACAAGTTAACACCGTTGGATGTTGCAAAAGTGCCCATAAAGCACTTTTGCGGCACCCAGAGAGTAAGTGGCGCTGGCACCAAGGCCGGGACTGCTCACTCTGCCGTCTATGGACACCCATGCTGCCAGATGCAGGTAAGCTCTGCTCAAGGTGGCAGGAGTGTGGGCTGGGGTGGCGGGGGAGGGAGCGATTGGATGGGGCGTGGATATTGATGATGTGCTCTGCTGATATTCTAGCCCCCTTCCTGGGCCTGGATGGCCTTACATGGCCTCTCCGGTTGTGCACCAGCTAAACAGCTGGCGTGCATCTGAGGAGGCCCATTTGAGCCACCGGGGCCGACACCAGGGGAAAGGGTCGAACATCCCTTTCCCTCGAGGTGAGCCCCAGTGCATCTTGTGCAGGATGCAGCAGCCGGCCATTTAGGCCAGCCGGTGCATCTTACGCAGGATTGGGCTGCCATTCTAGAAGTGGTAGGTCAGATGATCTGTCCCAAAGGCAGACTGTTGGCATTGTTGAACTATTGCACCCGTTTCTCCTAAGATCACACAGGTATTTTGCTGGAAAAGTACAGCAGCATCCTATGGTTAAATAATACTGAATGAGCATCAGACCATTACAGAACATTAACATTCTTTTTAAGCAAAGGCCTTGTTTGGAGAGTTCAAACAGCAGCTATCTGTCTACACATCAGCTTAACTTTGATGGTAACTTATTACTTAGGTCAGGGGTTCTCAAACTTTCCTGCACTCTGACCCTCCTCATCCTCCATGGTGAGTCGCAACGGGGGAACAACACACCAGCAGGCCCTGGAGTCTTCTTCTGGGTCATGCCGGGCTGGTGACCCATGCTATTGGCCTCTGCGGGTCTTCCAAAAACAGTTTCGGAAGTTGCTTCCAGAGGCTTCTACGGGCTGTTCTGAGGCCCGTGGCGGTCAATAGAGTGGGTTGCTGGCGCAACCTGGAAGAGGCCCCCAGGGCCTGCTGATGAGTTGTTGGGCTTCCAGAACGGCTCTGATTTGGAGCCATTCAGAGACAAGGGTGGGCGGGTGGGACCCATTCGCGACCCACCCATGTAGGATCCGCGACCCACAGTTTATGAAGCACTGACTTAGGTGGTATACCTTTGCCTTTGCATGCATGAAGAGGGAGAGGGAAAGAGAGAATAACCTGTCTTCAACAAAAGGATGTATATTTCTATAGCCATGCTTTTGTGGCTTTTTGTGAACTTGGTGATAAATAAGAGATTAAAACACTTCATTAATGGAAGTTATCTGATTAGGAGAGACCAGGACTGCTAGCTAGTCTGGCCTGAAATCAAAATTAGAAGTGTATCCATGACTTTAGATACTTATCTCAGAAAACAGCAACAAAACAAGTTAAAATAATATTGAAGATCAAGAAAATTAAAAACTTGAGTGGTTGGGTCAGGGCTTTCCCCCTGTAGACTGAAATAATACAACCATTATTTCTTCAGAATTAGTCAAAATATGAAGGGTTTAAGTGTGGTGTCATAGGTACAAGTGTTTTTCTCTATGTTGCATGCCCCTGCGAGTGCTCCATTTATTCGGAGGGAAAGGCGGGACATAAATCATTTAAATAAATAAATGCAGGTGTAATTTCTAAGTTGGACAGACCTTGTTTTAAGCCTGCCATGCTCTTTCAGCTGCAAGCAATGTTCTGCAATGAGGGTGGAGATGGTAATAATATTGCGGACAAATGATGTGTTATATTTGACTGATGCTCTTTCTTGCAGCTGTGCAATACTGATTCTCATCTTTTCTTTCCTGTCATGACTTGGGGGAGATGCCAGGAATTGGACCTGGCAAGTATGCGCTCCCCCGCCGAGTCAAAGAAGCTCCTCAACTTACATTTGATGAGATTTCAGAATACTGGCTTGGCTTCCAGCATCATTGTAAGAATTACTGAGAGAGTGTCCGTGAAGCCCTTTTGAAAACATGCAGTGCGTATATAAGTGCTCAGTTGATTATTATGTTCCTCTTTTCAAAACTGCCTTAAGACTCGTATAATCATTTGGGGCCTTCTTCTCTTTGTTTTGTTTTAGTTTCCCTTCTAGAAATCATACTCACATGAATGCCTTTCTCAGAATTTGCTATGCAATCTGTAACAGTGCTTTCAAAAACCTGTAAAATACCAAACCATGTTTGTGTATTAGGAAGTTCTGTTAAGATTCCTGTTTGAAGTTTTATTTCTATATTGTCTGAATGTTATCTCTATTTCCTTTTTATTACATAATGATTCCGGCGGGCGAAGAGGAGTTCCGGATGGGGTCATTTCGCCCCTCGGGCAAAGCAGAGGTAAGTCCTTTGGTAGGGTCCTGTTGGGGTGTGGGTTGGCAGGTCTGGGTGTGTTTCCGGGGATCTTGACTCCCCGTGGGTCTGCTGTTGGGGGAGCTCCGGGGGTCTCGGAACCCAGACAGTCTGATTTTGCTTTTCTATTTAAAAAAGAACATTGTTTTAAAAAACAAAAAAACAAAAAGAAAACCAGAACCAACCCTCCTTTATGATCCTACATCTGAATGAATAGAAGAACATTATACATTCTAAATTATATATAAATTATAAATGCTATAAGGACTGCCACACTGACAAAACTGAGTAGCCCTCATTTGGGATTCACATATGCAATTTTCATTTTATAGCAAGGTAGCTAAAGGTCAAATTTATTTACAGTATTTTTATCCCACCTTTCTCCCCGAAGGGACCCAAGGCGGCTTACAACAGAAAAAAATACATACAAAAAAACACAGTATAAAAAATCGCATTTTAACACAGTAAAAACAATAAAAATTAATAAAAACAGTGTCTAAAAACAATTAAAAAGATTGTTCAATTGTTCAACAATTAATAACAATTAAAAAGATCAAACAAGAGGTTATTTTAAAACATGTGGTTGGAGCTAGCCCCTTCCCACAAATGACAATGACAGGAGTCAGCCCAATAGGATTGAGCTGCTAGTTTGGCCCACATACGGTATTAAATGCAGTGTGGTCTTGCTGCCAAATTCAAACTGATGCTCCATCTGTGATCTTTTGTTTCAACACTCCAGTAACACTGCATTTCACATGTGTCAACAATCATCACCAACTTTTGCTTGCTACCTCAGAAAGGAGTTGGTAATAAGGTTGCCAGCTCTCGCTGAAGCTTTTCCTGCCAATTCTTTCCCCCAGCATGATGTAATGCTGAACGTCTCGGGAGACCCTGTACAAATCTCCAGGATTGCTTTCAGTGTGGTCACCAGGAGACTGATGCTGATTTCTGAAGCTCCAGCCTGATCCTGGAGATTTACAACCCTAGTTGGTAATCTTAGTTCTACTAGGCAGGTGTTTCCTTCAGACCAGCCTATTAGCACTGCCAGGGCACTTTCATTAGAAAGCCAATTAGTCTTCAAAAAACTGGGATAGGAAACTATCTGTCTAGAACTTCAAAGCATCTCCCTAGATGGTTAAAAATGGGATGCTCTCATGAGATTGTACTGACTCCATTCTAAAAAGAAAAAGAAACAGCCAGAAAAATGATTATTAGTGTTAGCCATGGGGACCTGATTCAGATTCTAACTTAAACTTAGCCATGCAGACTTGCCTATTTTTTTTTAACTCAGTGTCTTTAAACAGGAGCTCCATCTGCAAACATTAGCAGATGATAATGCTTATCTTTACACCTTGGCAAATTGCTGCTGCTGCAAGAATTATTAAAAGCACAAGAGCATAGCAGAAAGGTTGTTCTGATCAGTTGGCAATCCTGCAACCATGGGCTCACTGAATGGGTTTAGAGAAGTCAGTTTTTCAGTTTCCTTATTGAAAAAAAAATAGCGACTGATCTCTATTTGCTTAGATTTTATTTTCCCTTTTCCCCAGGGGACCAGAACACATTACAGCATGTTTTAAATATAAAATCTAAGGGCATAATTCGCCAACATGTTTTCCCCAGCAAACTTCAACTACTGTGCTCTTCTACTGCTCCTATTCATCTCAGTGGGGATGACAAAATAGAATTTCCCAGAGAATTGTTCTATAAACATCTACAATACACCAGATTTAGAGTTTCGGATTATTCAAATACTCAATACTGAAACTCTAAATATCATCTCCTGTGCAAATAGTAAACGCGCAGACCAGGATTTCCATTTTTTGTTTTCCTGGCAGGGTTATTGTAATTCATGCCTGACCAGAAACTACTGAAGCTTTTTCTCTTACTGCCTCTCTAGGTTGGGAGAAGTTTCAATAGTTAAATTTCTGCTTCAAAATGCGTTCAAAAACCTGTGGTTTCTGAGGTGGGGCTTGACATGTCACAAGACTGCCATCCCTTGAAAAATGAGGAGATCTGGAGTCTGGTACCATGGCAGACTCCAGCAGGAAAGGAATGGGGGCCAGCAGGTACGGTTGCCAAACCTCCAGGATTGACCTGGAGTCTCCAGGAGGCTTCCTGTTGGTTTTAAAGAAGCCCTGTGCAAAGGTTAGGGAAGAAGAAGGGAGCTGCCAGAAGCGTCGCCGGGGGGGGGGCATTGGGCCCCCAAGTGGCATGCGGGGCCGCAACAAAGTGGCAGGGGGGCGACAACCCCATTGCATGGGCAGTGGGATTGGCAGCGACGGCGCAAAAAACAGGCAGGTGGTGGTGCGAAAGTTTGGTCCACCTGCCATGCGCCTGGGAAGCCCTTTTGAGGCAGTGGTGACATCACTCCCAGCGGCGCTGGCATGGGGATGTGTGACATTTTTTTGTTGTGCCCCCCCTCCAGCAGGGTGTTTGTTCGCTTCTGGGAGCTGCTGGTGACTTGAAAAGAAAAGAAGGGGGATCCTCCTCCCTCTCCTCTCCTTCCTTCCTATCCCTCACCTCCCACCTTACTTGGGGGGGGGGAGCTAGGGGAGAGCAGGGTGGCTCACAGCTGCAGCTGCATTTGCTCTCTGCCTCAAGATACACTTAGGTTCAGGCAATGGCTGCGTTTGGAGCAAACGGGCGACTTGAGTTTATTTTTCTAAAGGAAACCATACACTGTTGCTGCCATGCTTGATCTGTGTTCCTTCTGCTAAGATAAGTACTATATATAGTACCCCCCCAACCAAATTCATGGTTTTTTTGTTAAACTGTAAACAAGTAGGGAACAAATGTATACAAGAAAGAAAGAAAGAAAGAAAGAAAGAAAGAAAGAAAGAAAGAAAGAAAGAAAGAAAGAAAGAAAGAAAGAAAGATTGTGAACTCATCCTACTTTGCCTTGTCCAGTTGTTCACAAATCTCTGAAGTCTATTTTATGGATATCTGAACTTTCTCAAGAATAGGTCCAAGTTCAGGAGGGCAGGAAGACACAGGTGGTCATTTCTTAGGAGCATCTGAGTGGCCATAACCAACTGAACATTTCCCAGGAATGCTTTCCAAAAACATAAATCCCTTTACTTAAAAGGGGAGGGGGATGGAATAATTCTGTGATGATGATGATGATGATGACGACGACGACAAATGTTATATACCACTTTTCAACAGAAGCCTCACAAAGTGGTTTACATGGCAAAGCAAATGGGAAAAACTGTCCCCAAAAGGCCCTGTCCCCAAAGGGCCTTTAAAGTACAAAGCAACACAATGGAGACACCAGCAAAGAGCTACTGAAAAAGATGTGATGTTTGGATGTTGCCTCTCAGGGGGGTTGTGAGCTGTTGAGCAGAATGGCATAAAATGGAATGGGTGGGGGAGGAAATACCACGCAAAACAACATAAAGCTTATAGTTTATAGTACAAGCAGGGCTAGGCAATTGTTGGGTGTCGCCCTGATGTTTTTTGCCTGCTGGTGTAACATAAACCCTGGAGAGACTGACCTGGAGGACTTCTGCTAAGATTATGGAACAGATCTTTTCATAAGCATTATACCACCTTCATCTATACTCTATTGCTTCCCACAGTTCCATAAGCAGTAAGACATTTCAGGGCAGTCTTTTATAGTCCAGTTTTCTTGTGAGGCAAGAATACGGGGGAAATGTTTTGTTTTTTTAAATACATGCAACCACATCATTCTTGGTCCATTAGAAAAAATCCAAATGGCAATAGTAGCATAATATCTTTTATTAGAACCAAATAAACACCACAGATGAGTGAACTAGTCTTTGTGTTTCATAGGCCAGAAGTCAAAACAGAAAGGTGACATGGGTGTGGTTGCTCACAGGAACATACGATTCACGGGAAGTTATATTCCAACTATAAATGTTGAAGGTGTTTGGACCTATAACCAAATTTGGTGCTCCAATTCTTACAGCCCAATCCTGCGGGACATAAGAATTTGCTCCACCACTTGCTCCACCATTCCAAGATGTCGCGAACGTGTTGTAAAGCACATTCGCGACACCTTGGAGTAAGGGAGGCCGGTGCAAGGCCGGCTGCCTTCACTCCGCCGCCGGGATGACCCCACAGCCACTGGAGGAAGGTAAGGCTCCCCCCCGGCAGGGGTAGTCCGGGTGACGAGGGAGGGGGGCCATTGGTTGAGCTGGCCCAGGAGGGGGTAAGGATGGTGTCCGCCAGGCTGGCTTGGCCATTACACGGCCTCCTCTTATGCCAGCTATTTAGCAGGCAGAAATCAGAGGAGTCCAATTGGGCCTTCCCCGGTTTACACTGGGAGAAGGGGACAAACGTCCCCTTCCTCGAGTAGACCTCTGGGCCACAGCAGTGCAGCCCAGAACGGGGATAGGATCTGGCAGGTGGCCCAGGGCTGTCAGCCAGACCTCTGTGTTGGATTGCACTGCCCATTGGGTACTTTGTACATCATAAGAAGCTGTCTTGCTGAGTCTGTTGAGATCAGTACCAAGTATGATGATTCGCAGCAATTCTCCAATGGTTGAAGCAGAAGTCTTTTTGGCTCTACTGGGAGATGCTAGGGATTGAAGTGGGGACCTTATGGATGCAAAACAGGTGTCTTTCAACTGGGCAACAACCCCATGGCCATGGTGGGAGCCTCATCTGCAATATCTGACTGCGCAATCCTGCACAACTAAACGGCGATGGAACAAGCGTTTTGTCGCTGGAAGACATCGTGAACGTGCTGTAAAACACGTTTGCAGCAACTCTCAAGCAAGGGAGGCCGGTGCAGAGTCCGGCCTCCCTTGCTCTGTTGACGGAGCTCCCCTGCGGCCGCCAGACCAGGTAAGCAGGGATCCAGCGGGGGCGGTTTGCTGGACAAGGGAGGGGGGCCATTGGCCTAGCCAGCCCAGGAGGGGCAGGGGATGGCCTCGGCCATATCCTGGCCCCCGCCGGGCGGCTAGGCCGTTACACGGCCTCTTCCGACTTCAAAATCCGAGGAGGCCGATAGGGCGTCCCCTTCCCCGAGTAGACCTCCAGCTGGGTGGCAGCATGGCCGCCTGTGCACAGGATCCGGCTGGCAGCCATGGATTGCGCAGGATTGCGCTGCCCAAGTGATATCTTAATCAGCAAAAGGAAGCTTTTGCAGATTAATTAAACTGGTTTATTATGCCCAATGCAAAGGTATATGGTTGCACCAAGCATAGTAGGACAAGGAAGCAATGGCTTATCTCCTTTTGAAGATATAAAAGCCAGCAGTTATTTGGATCTCTCCCCAGTGCTGATTGTAACACATGTTCCTTTTAAGACAGAGAACAGAAGAAAACAAAAACGGGGAAAAAATCTAATAGTAGAAATGCTGGAGATTAATTTTAGATGATGCACTAGGGCTTATGGCTTGGATTTATAGTTTTTTTTTAAAAAAAATCTGTTTATTTATTTACAGATATGCAAGTTGAACAGAGAGAAGCAGGCAGATATGCAGTACAAGTCTTTAAAGTAGCATCAATCCCCCTGAAGCAACAGCAACTTGAAGGCTAGCTTGAAGGCAGAAGAGTCTGGCTTAGTTGGGAGAGCTGCTGCCTTCAAAGCCTGAAGACCGGTGAACTTGATAAGTTCGAGACACGCCGCCGGCAAAAAGCTGCGAAAGCCTCCAGGAGGAGAGATAAGAGCCTCCAGCTGCATCGGTCGAGTGTGGGAGGTGCCAGCCAGCAGAATTGTCAGACTGTAAAAAGGATACCATCTGGAAAGTAGCCATTTATGAAAGATTGGACATTTATATATATTGTAAAAAACCCCAAGGGGGGTTAGGACAGCCTGCCCACGTATACCACCTTGGATTAAAGTCGGAGGAGAAATCCAATGACCAAGAAAGGCGGTATATAAATACTGTATATTATTATTATTATTATTATTATTATTATTATTATTATTATTATTATTATTATTATTATTATAGCTTTTTCCCAGCCTGCTGCAAAAATCTAGACTTTTGGTCTTTCTGTGGCTGACTACTAAATGCTTCTTCCATCGGCCACCCAGGCAGGTGGAGTGACTGACACATTTTTTCCTGTGGCTTGGGTGAAATAGCCTGTAACCATTAAAGGCTATTGAGCTAAAAGTTAATAGCATAAACTATCATGGTATACAAAAGCTAGAAAGCTCACCTCTTACATGCTGAAATATAGTATGTCCCACCATGTCTACTTATATCCCCTCTCCAAATGTGTGAATTTCTTTAGTTATTTTAGTGTTGTAGTAGTAGTAGTAGTAGTAGTAGTAGTAGTAGTAGTAGTAGTAGTAGTAGTAGTAGTAGTAGTAGTAGTGATGATGATGATGATAATAATAATAATAATAAGCTGTTCAATTCACTCTCAGCTAATGGATATCCCCAAGCTCAAATTAATCGTTGCTGGAAACAACAACAGTATAAAATCAAGGCAACTAGAGAAGGAACGTTAAAGAAAAACAACGAAATTAATGAAAATACAACAAAAGACAGACCTTGGGTTTGTTTACCATTTATTAAAGGAACCACAGACAGGATTACCAGGATTCTACAACGAAAAAATGTGAGAACCATCTTTAAACCAACTTATAAAATACAGCAGGCTCTGGGGAATCCAAAGGACAGAAGAACAAAGCTGTCAAATGCGGGGATTTATTCAGTCCCGTGCGAATGTCAGAGATTTTACATCGGGATGACGGGCAGAGCCATAAACACAAGACTGAAGGAGCATGAAAGAGCTCTAAGATTAGAACACCCTCTACAGTCATCAATAGCTGAACATGCCCTGACAGAAAAACATACGATCCTTTGGAAAGACACTAAGTGCCTGCAGAGTGAAAATAATGTTAAAGTATTAAAGCAATTAGAAGCTCTGGAAATAAGTAAATGCGCAGCAGGTCAACTTCTTAATCGCCAACAGGACTTAACTTTCTCTAACCGTATTTGGTTTCCGATCCTACATAGGAGTAACAAAATAACAGTAGATCAAACAGCAAAGGACGGTACAGCAAGCAAAAGTGAAACAGCTGCTGCGGTCACGAGCGGACAGCGAAAGTAGGTCATTTCCGCTTTCGAAGAACTGGTTCCCGCGCTTTCGTGTATTTAATTGAAGGAAGGGTGATCTGAGGACAATACCATCTACAATCATCTTGATTGATCCTATGACAATGCTCTGAGACTTGCCAGAGCGAAACGTTGGATGATACATTCTCCTTGGATTTTATTGTATTTTCTACAGCGGCTGCCCTTGAGGAAACCCGCTGCAGTCGGAAGTCAGTAAAATCGTTCTTTTATTCCATGGCGGTGATTCCCGTATTTGTTCGACATGTGTGTGTAATAATAATAATAATAATTAATAATAAATACCAGTATTTATATACCACCTTTCTTGGTTATCGGATTTATCCTCCCACTTTAATTCAAGGCAGTGTAAATAGGCAGGCAATTCTACCCCCCACCCCTGTATCTGTAACAAATACAGAACTTTGTATTGTATTTGTTACAATACAAAGTTCTAATCTTTCATAGAACTTCTTCATTCCAGATGGTGACCTTCACGAGGTCTGACGGCAACTCTCGCTCGGTTGACGGCAACTCCGACTTCCATTCAGAGTGTTATCTGACAGCTTTTCCTCGCTCTCACCGAGGGCTTCTGCAGATCGTCAGAGGCGTGTCGACAGCTCTCGGATACTTCTGGTTGTCTCGTCCTCAGATCTCTTCAGGCATTACAAGGCGGCAGCTCTACCACTGAGCCAGACCTGTTGTTGTTGTTGTTGTTGTTGTTGGTGGTGGTGGTGGTGGTGGTGGTGGTGGTGGTGGTTGTATTGGCAGAGACCATTATATTGTTGTTGTTGTATTACAAAGTCTGTGATCTTATTCATAAGGCAGCCTGTAGTCTTAACCAGCCATTAGGCCTCCAAGTGACTGTAGCAGCAGCTGTCAGAACCAACCACTACAGGCATCATTTCCCAGACATCTCAACTTTGCCATTCAATATCACTTCCCTGCTCACTCATTCACTCTCCAACATCCTCTACCTTCTGCTAACAGCAGACAAGGGAAAAGAAAGTCGCAGCAGAGGAAAGTAGCAATGCCTTCGTCATTTTTCCTTGATGGTCGGGAAAAAAAAGTTTCGTTATGGATGCCTCTAGCTATCAGTTCTGACAGCTGCTGCTACAGGCCCTGCACACATGTTGACTTGTCGGTATGTATATTGGGTGATTCTTAGTTTTCAGTGTATGTACATTCATTTTGTTTGTTCATGAATTCTTTCCATTTGATTAGATATACCCCACTCTTCCTGGACTTGCTTACCCTAGTGTAAGCAAGTTCAGAGACATTCCTGCACCCCATGAATGGGGGGCGGCCCCCCGAGCCCCCCAATAAAATTGTCAAAATTTTAGGTTTCGGTTTCATTTTTTGTTTTTTCGGCGGGTTTTTTTTACTGTTTTCCGGTGTTAACGGGGCATCTGTGTGTGTGTGTGTGTGTGTGTGTGTGTGTGTGTGTGTGTGTGTGTGCTTTTCTCCCACTTAACTTGTATATAGGAGTTTCTGGGAGCTTCCAGCGACCGTCTTCTGCCTGCACCCGGCGCGAACTCCATGAAGCGCTTTCCACAGTACGCTCAGGCGCAGAACATCCAGAGGCGTCGCTGTTGCGTGGCAAGGTGGGCGGTGGGCCCCCAGGTGACGCGCGCACACACGCGCAGAAAGGTGATGCATGCACATGCGTGCATTGCCTCCCCTGCGTGTGCACACGCGCATCGCCTCCCCCACGTGCCTCGCCAGGCCGGGAGCCGACTCTGGAGATGTCTTCCCAGCCGGCTGCCCGGGGCCTTCTGAGGAAGGCCCACTGTGCGAACGTTATTTATAACGTCTTTTGCGCATGCGCAGACCGTTCCTGAGGGAAAAGGGCTGCCCTTTTCCCTCAGGAACGGTCTGCGCATGCGCAAAGGACGTTATAAATAACGTTCGCACAGTGGGCCTTCCTCAGAAGGCCCCGGGCAGCCGGCCGGAGAAGACGTCCCTGAGCTGGCTGCAATGATTAAAGGGGCAAGTGCGGGGGGCGCCCGGGGCTTTTTGAAGGGGTGTGTCTGGGAGGGGGGTCACTTGGGTGATGCGCGGCCCCGCACTGGGGCCGCGCGCGCCCTAGTGACGCCACTGAGAACATCGATTGGAAACTTTGTCATTTTGCGCATGCGCAAACTGTGGAAGGCGCGGAGTTTGCGCCCGGCGCAGGCAGAAGAACGTCGCTGGAAGCTCCCAGGAACTCCTATATTCAAGCTAAGTGAGGGAAAAGCGCGCGCGCGCGCGCACGCACACACACACACACACACACACACACACACACACACACAGATGCCCCGTTAACACTAAAAAACACCGGAAAACAGTAAAAAGAACGCCAAATAAAACAAAAAAAGAAACCATAACTTAGGTAGCCCCCCACCCCATATCAGATGACGCCTCTGAGCAAGTTGCCTACATACCTCAATAAGACATGAGACAAGGTATTATGGGTTACAATAGGTCACAGTTTCTTTAAATATTTTAATCGAGAGTTTTCAGTGGGAGCTAAGACTCTATCTCTCTTTGTGTTGGCCCCTAAGTTGGAGGTGACAACATAGGCTATCTATTTCCTCTTTTGGGTGTTCCCAACCTAACTGACTCAAATCTATTGAACCCTTGGCGCTAGCTATCGCAAACATGCTGTGCAGGTAAAGGGGGCAGCATTTGGCATATTGCTTCAGGTGCCAGGAGATCTTGGGCCAGCCCTGGTACAAAGAAGCATCTTCATAGATTGATTATCAGTTTGATGCATTCTGGGCCAAGGATGGGTGGGGCAGAGCCTTCATGTGACCCAGCAGTGGGTCGGTAAACCCATGGAGGCTTCAGAACGGCGCGGTTTCCTGTTGAAAGGTTAAAAATGTGTTTTTTTTCCTTTTTAAAGTGGACCCCTGCGGGTCCAGGACCCGCGGTGAGACAAATCCGCAGGTCCTGAATCCGCGGATGGAAAGGGTCCACTGCAATATGCAGAACTCTCTCTCTCTTTTTGCATCAGATGGCCATGATTTCATGCAGAACTCCTTGTGCAGAAGAGTCTGGCTCAGTTGGGAGAGCTGCTGCCTTCAAAGCCCGAAGACCGGTGAACTTGATAAGTTCGAGACACGCCGCCGGCAAAAAGCTGTGAAAGCCTCCAAAAGGAGAGATAAGAGCCTCCAGCTGCATCGGTCGAGTGTGGGAGGTGCCAGCCAACAGAATTGTCAGACTGTAAAAAGGATACCACCTGGAAAGTAGCCGTTCATGAAAGATTGGACATTTATATATATTGTAAAAAAAAACCCAAGGGGGGTTAGGACAGCCTGCCCATGTACACCGCCTTGGATTAAAGTCGGAGGAGAAATCCAATGACCAAGAAAGGCGGTATATAAATACTGTATATTATTATTATTTAGTATTGTGCAAGTGAATTTTTCAAAGCAGAGCTCTTTTGTAGGCTTATTTGTTCCCTTGCAGACCATAATGACGGGTATATTATTAGCATATGATCAAGTTTTTAGTCTCAATTATCCTTAAGTTGGCTGTGGAATTGTTTAATTTCTATCCATGAGATTTTTTCCCCTCCTTCCTTTCAACAGCAATGTATGTAATTTGAAATATGGCTCTCCATTTTTACCTTCAAAGCAGCCTACGTTGCTGGCGACTAGCACAGAGCAGAATTTCCAACAGCTGAATAATATTTATTTTTCATTAATACAATATATATTGATATTTGGATCTGTATGAGAAAAGCCATACATGGATTTTTATCACTTTTCTGGCTGAATTCACATACGTTTTGAGAGTCAGAATATTCTGAAGTTGGTTTGATGGAAAACAGATTCAAATGCTAATTTTATTGTAATCCCCAGGAATCGTGCAGACCTAATTAATTAATTAGCAAACTTCAGGGCTTAATGAACTCTGTGTGGGAAGCGTTTAATTCTGCAGTGCACACCATAGAGCCCTTTCATGTTGCGATTGCATAATCCTCAATTGGAGCAACAGTAGCAGAAGACTTCAGGTGGGGGGACACACGTGCCCAAAAAGAACCACCTCTGCAAACAGAAGGATTTGATTGTGGGGGATCAAACCACATGAGACTGTTATTTCGGCAGAAAGCATTGCACTTGCTACCACCTCCATACTTGTATCACCTCCAAATGTGTTGCCTAGAGAACAGTCATTGGCCACCCACTTGGATATCTGGAATATATTGTTTTTCATAGGAACAGGGGGAGAGGGAAAAGCATGTATCTTTTTTACAGTGAAAGATCTCAACAGAACAAATAATTCACCATTCCCTTTTTCAATGAGATAAAATTTGCTTCAGGGTATATCCATGTGGAGATTTTGAAAGGGTTTGGAAAGGGCATTCAATGCAGGCCCCAATTGGGGTCTTGCGCTGCCGAAACTAGTGTTCCAGCAGCACAAGGTCCTTTATGCTGGCACAAAAGCCAAGGCACTGTTGTCACCTGCCGGGCCACTGCCGCAACTGGTGAGAGTTGTGGCACATGAGGCAGTGGATCTAGGAGGCTTCACAGGTGCTGATAAGTTGGGGGGGGGAGTGGAAGGGCATTCTGAGGAAGGAAAGGGGTGAGGAGAGGGCCAGAGGGGGAGGATCTCAATAGCAAAGCGCACACCAGATCTTATCTCCCATTTTTCAACCCACCCTGCCCACTTTCTCTCCTTTGACTGGGCTAGTTCAAAGGAGATTCTTAGGCCATCTGCCATTGGCTGGCCCAGGCTGGGAGGGGGCGGGATTATCAGAGGTGAGTTCCTCCAATATCCCAAGCCCTCTCCTGACCTGTGTCGCCATTACCCCACCACCCTTACCCCACCGCCCTTTGTAGGAGGCCCATTGGAACCAGGCAGCCCTACACCAGAGGAAGGGGACAAATGTCCCCTTTTCCTGAGGAGTCCCTGGCCCACGCTGGAAGGGCTCAGCCATGTATCCTTACACAGGACTGGACTGCCCGACAATAAAAGTGAGCAAGCAGGGCTGCATTGCTCGCACTCTTCGGTGAGCAGTGTTCCTGTTACTTAGGCTTACCAGATCTCCAACCGGGACAGAGTGCTAGACCTTTAGGAGAAGGAATGTGGGCAGGTGTAGCTTGTTAAACCCTTAGAGCACAATCCTAGGCTCATGTCTACTCAGAAGCAAGCCCCATTGTGTTCATTGGGGCTTGCTTCTGAGTAGACAAGCCTAAGATTGTGCTCTAAGGTTTAACAAGCTACACCTGCTCACATTCCTTCTCCTAAAGGTCTAGCACTCTGTCCCGGTTGGAGATCTGGTAAGCCTACTGTTACTCTGGAAGATGAGGTTGCCTTTTGATCCTGCCGGGATCTGGGCTGCTGGGCCAGTCTGCTGGGCAGTCAGTGCTAATAGGCTTGTGGGGGGGGGGAGGGGGGAGAATGTATTAAGGCTGACTCCAATGCCGGACAGTGCTCAAACGTATTACCCATATCATGCCAATTTAAGTACATCTTAAGATACCATCTATTGTCCCAGAAGAATTATGCTGACATTTGAAATAATATCAAAACATTATAAAATGTAACATAACACACTGTCTTGGGGCACTGAGTTTATTTTACCTCATAAAAATTCTCCATGCCTCATTTTATAAATTATGAGCCAAACACAAATGTGCTCTTGCAAATCCCTACACAAGAGCCAGTCATCTCCCTAACCAGATGCTCTCTTCACATTCCCAAAGGTGAGTGGCCTCCTTAATATTAAAATCAAAAGTCCTATTACACACCCCTTTAATTTCAGTGCAACTGGCCCAGAAATTCATCAACATCTCACTTTACCTTTGGAATCCCCAGCTAATACAGGAGAGGAAGGCCAACACACTAAGCTAAGGACCATCAGTTTGTGAACTCATCATGTTACAATTGCTCTTGCAGGGCTTACTTAATGAGAAAGGAATACTTGACCTTGCTGGGCCATTGACCACTACCCAGAGAACAATAACCACTTACAAACAAATGTATTCTGGCAATATTAGAGAACTCGACACACACTTCAAATTCCTCTGACTACCATATAGACATCAATACAAGCAATTCTGCAATAAAAGGGCAAAGTCTCTGCCTTTGGCTGAAATAAAGTACAGCAAGTCCTCACTTAAAGTTGTCGAAAGGATCTTCTTGGAAACTGTAACTTTAAGTGAAATGACTTATCATGAAGCCAATTTTTAAAAAGGTAAAGGTATCCCCTGACAATTAAGTCCAGTCGTGTCCGAGTCTAGGGTGTGGTGCTCATCTCCATTTCAAAGCCGAAGAGCCAGCGTTGTCTGAAGACGCCTCCGTGGTCATGTGGCCGGCGTGACTCTCCTTGCCGCAGTGCATAGCATGCAGCTGGAACATGGAGCGCTGTTTACCTTCCCGCAAGAGGTACCTATTTATCTACTTGCATTGACATGCTTTGGAACTGCTAGGTTGGCAGGAGCTGGCCAAGCAACGAGCGCTCACCCCATCGTGGGAATCGAACTGCTGACCTTTCGATCGACAGCTTATGGTTCAGCGGTTTAACCTGCTGCGCCACCTGCTGGCCAATTTTACCACAGGCTAAACCCATTCGACCTGAGTGAGTGCTTCGAGCAACACCTGAAAGAAAACAGTTTTTTAAAAAAGGGCTTCCCCCAATCTTTCTGGATTTTTTTTTTTTGGAAATTAGACAGGTGAAACTATGTTTTAAAACAATTTTCAGAGTTCTAGGGTCACCCCACTGACCCCCCCCCCCGAAGAGCATAGATTACTGTTTTAGGGAAAATGAGGTGCAGGAATTGGTTGCAGGGTACCCCCTCCTCACTGAAACTAGAAATGAAACTTTGGCTTTTTTGTTCATGGCCAGGGCCCTGGCTTTTGAATCCACTTTGTTTCCAACACCTCAGGTGCAGGTGATCAGTTTTACAGAGTTGTAAGTAGGAGCAACACAAGGTGTTGCTCAAAACACTCATTGGTCCTCATAGGGAAATCTAATGTTGTTCCTGTAAGTTGGCTGTTTGTTTCTGGGTGTGTGTGTTTTTCTATTCCCCCCTCGGGCTGAGCCTAGCAGGGGGTGAAGGTTGGGGTACTAAGATTTCTGTCTCCAGCCTCAAACTGACTGTTTGCAAGTACCTTGCAGGTAGCTGTCATTATATACTGATTTTTAGCTGGATTGTTGCAGGGAGCTCAGTTTAGCTGTTTATTTCGGGGGGGGGGGTGTTCTTTCCCCCCTAGGCTGAGCCCAGGCCATGCTGAGGACAGAGGGTGAAGGTTGGAGTAATCAGAATTCTGTCTCCAGCCTCATGCAGCTACTGCAAGGTGCCTGTTGCTTTTGAGCAATACAGCTACGGTGAGCTCATTGCTAAGATATATATCATTGTAAAATATAGTAATTTTCAACTGACATTCTTCTACTAAGAAGTGCATTCAAAGGTCAGGAACTAGCCTGCAGCTAAATGGGGAACAGCTGCCTCTTTGTGTAACTGATAGCTGACATTATGTTTGATGGCCGAGGCATTATTAAAGGGCTAGAACCAAGAGGATCTTGCAAAAACTAACTTTAAGAGCTATAAAAAAACCCTGGCAGGTAGTGACTTGTAACTTGGGGTGCACAGTGTTGAGACATACCCCTACAGACCCCTAAAGCACAGAAGTTGTGTGCAGAACACAACTATGTTTCTTTAGTGTTTTTGTGCTGAACTCACAACTAAAGCTGCAGCATTTCAAGGATTTGAAGGGTTATAAAAAAAAAAACCTGGCAGGTAGTGACTTGTAACTTGGGGTACACTGTGCTGAGACATACCCCTGCAGACCCCTAAAGCACAGAAGTTGTGCGCACAACACAACTATGTTTGAGTGTTGTAGTGGTGAACTCACAACTTCAGCTGCAGCAATTAAAGGGTTTAAATGGCTATAAAAAAACACCCTGGGAGGTAGTGACTTGTAACTTGGGGTACACTGTGCTGGGACATCCCCCTACACAATCCTAAAGCACAGAAGCTGTGTGCACAACACAACTATGTTTATTTGAGCGTTGTAGTGGTGAACTCACAACTTCAGCTGCAGCAATTAAAGGGTTCAAATGGCCATAAAAAAACCCTGGCAGGCAGGAACGTGTAACTTGGGGTGCACTATGCTGGGACATGCCCCTACACAACCCTAAAGTACAGAAGCTGTGTGTACAGCACAACTATGTTTGTTTGAGATCTTGTGTTGTCAGTTCTATGTCAGGTCTATGATTTGCATAGGAATGAATGGAAAAGGTTCCTTTAAACCTCAATGCCTGGCTGCTAACTTTAAACCCAATGAGTGGTGCTTACAACACCCATGCTACAGGTATATGGCACACCTGGGAATTTTTTTGCAGGTGTTTTTCTCTATTTGGGAGTACCTTAAACATGTGACAAAAACTGGCATTTGGAAGTTCTGGGGAAATATGGCCTCGGGTCGAAATGGGTAGATGTAAATGTTCCCATGGCATTTCCCCATCAACTTTAAATGAAACAACTTTAAGTGAGGACTTACTGTACTCACGTTTGGAGCACGAATGGTGCAACTGTACAATTCAGCAGTGAAAGGACAATGGAGATGAGGGTGATAGTGTACAAAAATGTATTAAAGTGCTCAAAAAAACAAAAAGGGGGTTCAAACTGGGCCTAACAACAATAAAAAGGTAAAGGTATCCGCTGACACTTAAGTCCAGTCGTGTCCGACTCTAGGGTGTGGTGCTCATCCCCATTTCAAAACCAGTGTTGTCCGAAGACGCCTCCGTGGTCATGTGGCCAGCATGACTCTCCTTGCCGCAGCGCGTAGCATGCAACTGGAACAAGGAGCGCTGTTTACCTTCCTGCAAGTGGTACCTATTTATCTACTCGCATTGACATGCTTTGGAACTGCTAGGTTGGCAGGAGGTAACAACAATAGAGGGTGTAATTTGCAAAATCATGGCTATAAACAGATTAACAGCATTGCCATCCCTTCCTAATAAATTAACAACAACGAAGCACTACTCTAAAACAGGGGTTCTCAACCCCTTCCCAGCTGAGTACCATCTCCGGCGCAACTCTCCTGCTGCGTACCACTGGAAGTGACTGGCGATGATATCATCACCAGTTACTTCCAGGTTTTTGGAGGTAAAAAAATGCAGGTGGAAGGCTATGGGCAGGTGGGAGGTCCTTCTCAGCTTTCCTGAGAGGCTTGGCCAAAGGTAGGAGCCTCTCAGGAGCAAAAACGTGCTACCGAAGGCATCATGTTGGAGCAGGGTTTCAGTGGTCCCAGTACCATGAGCAGTCGCCTGAAGTACCACTAGTTGAAAACCCCAGCTCTAAAACCGTTGCTCTTCTCTCAGTTTGGGACAAGTTGATTCTTCCTACTTGTGCTGATTTTAAACAGTTTCTGAAAACAGAATAACCTCCAGCATTCACAGTATCTATTTTCTTGCAAAATGAAAAAAGGAGACTATATTGCCAGGTATTTATTTGAACTGTGTAGAGCCCCCACACATCTGCCATATGAAAGTCTACCCACAATTCTGCCAATCAAGTTGACAACACAGTCAGTAAAAGTGAATTGTTTCTAAAGGGAAAAAAAGGAAATGCAGACCTCAAAGTGAATTGCACAGCAAGGAAATAAGTCTCTTCTTCCACTTCCCATATTTTATTATTTCAGAAATCAATTTACAGCATAAGGATTAAGCAACACTGTACTAAGGCCAGTATGAGTTATGTGAGATTAATTCACATTCCAACTCATTTATTCTGTAGGTGTGACATTATTGGACAGCCAGAGGGTTGAAAACTGGGTCTATGTATTTGGGGTGACATATCTAGGTGAGGAATTCTGGGAAATTTATTGACTAAAAATCTTTCATCATCAGAGGGGTTTACATCTCTGCAGTGCAGTAAGATTTTAGCCATGTTCACATGAACAGCTAGTGTATGCTTTAGCTCCTCTACTAATCCTTCCTAAGGAGCATCTCTGCAAAGGTGCCATGTCGGGTGGAGGGTTTTACTCAATAAATGCACGCTCTTGCCCAATGTTTTTTTTTTCTTAGCTGATATTCAGACGAGATGGGCTCAATTCAGGATGCATTGCCCCAGCGATGTCGCAGGGACGGCCAGAGCCCAGGGTGGGGTGTGTGATTATGTCTTCACCGTCACATCAACCCCCCCATGTCACGATGTCACCCCCCCCCCTGCTTACGGAATGGCTACGATTTGGAGGCAAGAGAGGGCAGAAGGGCCCATCCACAGCTGAATGGTAAGTGCAATCGTGGACTGCTACACCCCCGGAGCATCGAGGGTGGTGTGGACCACACCAGTCGCACCACCCATAACGACACCTCTGCATTGCCCACGATCTGAATAGGTGAACATTTTCACTCCCTTTTGATGCAATCACAAGAAAAGGCAGACCGTTTCCAAAAATGCTTATGAAATCATTTCCCTTTCAGCTCAGCGTCACTTCATGGCACTGCTACACATACGGTGAGCCTGAATGCAGGACAAAAACCTAAACATCAGCAAACTTTTGATTGTTATCATTGTCATTTGGTGCTAATAAATGAGAGTATGTTGCAATTCATCGCATTAAATTACTTAATTCAATGATTTGATTGTGATGCTTTATTTGATTAAGATGGGAAAAAGCAGAGTGCAGTACAGAAACGTGATAACCCAAGTCTGCTTCATTTAGCTGCATTTGATTTCATCTAACAGTGAAACTGCATGTGACCGGAGACGTGTGACTGCTACCCAAAACAACTGCTTGCACACCCTTCTCCTCTCTGCCCTGTTAATATGTGTTAAAAGAGAACACATGACACAGCAGCATGATTTTTGCCACCCCTTCAAATGGCGTGAAACAAAGTTGAGCAGGGGCAGGGAAACTGATATAGTTGAATTGGAAAAGGTGCAGAAAAGAGTGACCAAAATGATTTGTGGGCTGGAGCACCTCCCTTATGAGGAAAGGCTACAGTGTTTGGGGTTTTTCAGTCTAGAAAAAAGGCGCCTGAGGGGGACATGATTGAGATGTATAAAATTATGCATGGAATGGAGAGAATGGACAGAGGGAAGTTCTTCTCCCTCTTGCACAACACCAGAACCAGGGGACATGCATTAACATAAGAGCTCTGCTGGATCAGGCCAAAAGCCCATCTAGTCCAGCTTCCTGTATCACACAGTGGCCCCACCAGATGCCTCAGGGAGCACAAGACAACAAGATAACCTGTTTCCCGTTGACACTCCCTTGCACCTGGCACAGAGAAAACCCACTTCTAAAACCAGGAGGTTGCTTATGGCTTGTAACTTGTGATGGTCTTTTCCTCCATGAATCTGTCCAAACCCCTTTTAAAGGCATCTAGGCCAGGTGCCATCACCACATCCTGTGGCAAGGAGTTCCACAGATGAATTACACGCTGGGTAAAGAAATATTTTCTTTTGTCTGTTCAAACTCTCCCTCCACTCAATTTTAGTGCATGTCTCCTGGTTCTGGTGTTGTGCGAGAGGGAGAAGAATTTCCCTCTATCCACTCTCCATCCCATGCATAATTTTATATGTCTCAATCATGTCCCCCCTCAGGCGCCTTTTTTCCAGGCTGAAAAGCCCCAAACGCTGTAGCCTTTCCTCATAAGGGAGGTGCTCCAGCCCACGAATCAATCTGGTTGCTCTTTTCTGCACCTTTTCCAATTCAACTATATCCTTTTTGAGGTGTGGTGACCAGAACTGGACACAATACTCCAGATGTGGCCTTACCATCGATTTGTACAAAGGCATAATGATATTGGCCGTTTTATTCTCAATCCCTTTTTTAATGATTCCGAGCATGGAATTGGCCTTCTTCACAGCCGCCGCACACTGGGTCGACACTTTCATTGACCTTTCCACCAGCACCCCAAGATCTCTCTCTTGATTCGTCACAGACAACTCAGAACCCATTAGCGTATATGTGAAATTTTGGTTTCTTGCCCCAATGTGCATCACTTTGCACTTACTTACATTGAAGCACATCTGCCATTTTGCTGCCCATTCTCCCAGTTTGGAGAGATCCTTCTGGAGCTCTTCACAATCCCTGCTGGTCTTTACCACCCGGAAAAGTTTAGTGTCATCCGCAAACTTGGCCACCTCACTGCCTATCCCCGACTCCAGGTCATTTATGAATAAGTTGAAAAGCACCGGTCCCAAGACCAATCCTTGGGGCACACCGCTTTTCACCTCTCGCCATTGTGAAAATTGCCCATTGACTCCCACTCGCTGTTTCCTGGTCTACTAAATAACTAAAATAATAAGTAAAATTGAGTGGAGGGAAAGTTAGAACAGACAAAAGGAAATATTTCTTTTTCCAGTGTGTAATTCATCTGTGGAACTCCTTGCCACAGGAGGTGGTGATGGCACCTGGTCTAGATGCCTTTAAAGGGGGTTTGGACAGATTAATGGAGGAAAAGACCATCACAGGTTATAAGCCATAAGCAACCTCCTGGCTTTGGAAGTAGGTTTTCTCTGTGCCAGGTGCAGGGGAGTGGCAGCAGGAAACAGGTTATCTTGTTGGCTGTGTGCTCCCTGAGGAATCTGGTGGGGCCACTGTGTGATACAGGAAGCTGGACTATAGATGGGCCTTTGGCCTGATCCAGCAGGGCTCTTCTTATGTTCTTAATTTGGAGAGCAATGCTATGTCTTTTCTATTCCCACACATTCCTGGAGGAGAGAGGAGGAGGAGACGGAAGCGAAAGAGAAAGAGGTGCAACACTTCTCTTTTTGACAGGAGCCTGCACTTTCCATCACATGAATTCCCACTCTTAGGAAGCAGGAAATGTATAAGCATATTTGAGAATGGAAGGGAAGAACCTTTGAAAAATTCTCTTTAAAAGTTTTAGTGAAATTCTAAGGGACTTCTTTATCAGTGATGAGTTATTCATGTGTGTAGTATTGTGTGCATTGAGATCAATGGGGGGGGGGGGCTCCAGGTTCAACTGCTGGCTGATAGGGAGTTGGGGCAGGACTTTCTCAGTGGCTGCTCCCAGGCTGTGGAGCCACCTCTCCCATGAGCCTGCCTGACTACCTCCATAACTTCCTTCAAGAATTGTAAAAACAATCCTTTTTCATCAAGCCTACGTTCTGGTGTCGAGGTGTTGCGTCTGTTGCTGCTACTGGGTTTGCCTTGCTGAGCTTTGTGGCTGCTGGTTGTGTTTTTACACAGGTTACAAGCCATAAGTAACCTCCTGGCTTTGGAAGTAGGTTTTCTCTGTGCCAGGTGCAGGGGAGTGGCAGCAGGAAACAGGTTATCTTGTTGTCTTGTGCTCCCTGAGGCATCTGGTGGGGCCACTGTGAGATACAGGAAGCTGGACTAGATGGGCCTTTGGCCTGATCCAGCAAGGCTCTTCTTATGTTCTTATGTTTTATTGGGGGAGAATGGTTGTAACATTATCCCTCTGGCCGTTATTATTTGACAAATTACGCATATACAACCAGCAGTCTGAAATAAGGCCAGATGACTGAAGGTAATGAGCAGGTGCTTATGGGATTAGGCTTTGGTAAGGTATTCTGAGCTCAGACAACATAGTAATACAAACACACTAACTCGAGCAATGTTGTTCATCATATTTTAGAACATAGTAATAATTATTAGTACTTTGACTTGGGATGTGAATAGGAGCCAGTGTATCCTATTGCCAGTGTGGTTATTATTGCCCATAAAGAATAAATACTTCCATGCATGCACGTTCATAATCTCTCTTGAACAATACAGATGGCCATAAACAGATTTTCTCTGTCTTTCTTAACCACCAAACATTCTCTTTCCCCTCTTCTCTTGCTGTCAGAGTTCTTTGTACTCTGCTAACTATTATCCTCCTTCCCCTCCCCCCCGCCCCATTTTGGATGCTAAATTTTTAAGTTCAGTGTGTCTTGAACTATTCTAAGTGCCTGCAGCCTGACTTCTTTCCAAATTGATGCACTTATAACAAAAATATTAAAGCACTTCAAACAATTTTAAATTGCTCTCTGCTGCGCAAAATGATTTGGAATTATTGGAGTGCTTCAAACCTTTTATGAGTGCTTTACTCTGAACCCTCTTACAGAGGTTTAGGAACTGTAAACTACAAATCACCATAAAACTACTTCGGCATCGCAGACTCCTTAGGTGGTTTCGGTTTTCCCAACAGAATAACAAGCACATATAAAAAGTTAAGGTTCGCTCAATGGTTTGGGTCAAGCAAAGGGATAGGTTTTTATCCAAAGATCTATGAGGCAATAACGTGAAAGGATGTAATATGTCCTTGGTCTTTGCACACAAATTGTCTGCAGCTTGATGCTCTCGCCATTAATCATAGAAGTGGAGCCTTCTGAATGAAGCCAGGGTCAACATTCAGGTAGCTATGGATAGCAGCTCATTACGGTCCCAAGGGATAGCTTGTATACAAGGAGCCAAACAAAAGTAGACCTACTTAATAAATGAAAGGAACTCTAGCTGGTTTCTCTAGTACAAGAATTCTTCAACCCCCACCTATTAAATATTTTCAGTACTTCCACAACACTGGGTTAATATAATGGATTGTGATGTTCTACAGTGGACCCTCCTTATCCGCGGATCGGCTATCCGCAGAGGAAGGACTTCCACCACTGGGGGCGGGTGAGGCGCCACAGTACCAGATTTAGCAACTGCACTGGTCCACCTCCTGCTTCTTGCCTCTCGCACCGCTTTGTAAAGCTCCAAAGTGCTTGTAAAAAGAAAAAAATGCAACTGGAAGCAACTTCCAGTTGCATGCACAGGGACTCCAACCATTGCTACTGCTGGCCAAACATTCATCAGAATCCCTTTTGATTTTCTAGAATGCACTATTGCCACAGGGGGGCTGAACAGTGGTCCTCTGCAGAATTCCACTGCAGCCACCAGCCAAGAGAGACAAAGATAATGTTGCAAGCCACCATGCTCTTGCCCCCAACAGGGCACTACTGCATGTGCATTCTGGCGGCACCACTGTCCTTCACAAATACTAAGCCAGCAGGTGTGGCTGATGCTATTGTCTATTCCTTGTTACTTTCCCTGTTTTTCTCCTTGTTAACCACAGGTGGCTGGCCCCTAGGTGAGGACATCACACAGGCCACAAGGGGACACCTATAGCCTGTCTGCCAGCAGTGACCAGTGTGAGCCCAGCTGCTGCTTGGCATGGTCACTAACCTACTCCTTCCAGTCAGGCCTCTGTGGCTTTGCGAACTACAGACAGTGAACCAACTGGTGCAGCCAAACCTCACTTGCACCTCTTACTAGCTTACATCCTTGTGAATCAGGGTTGCCAGTTTGCAATCTGGACACCCACCAAATGCAAACCTTTGCATCCTACAGTTCAATGGGAGACAGGAGAGCTGTTTCTGCTCCCACCTATTCCACCACCACCCTGGTCCTGATATCCTTCCTGGTCCCTCATGGTTAGGCTTCCCAGATCTCCAACCGGGACAGAGTGCTAGCTAGCTAGACCTTTAGGAGAAGGAATGTGGGCAGGTGTAGCTTGTTAAACCTTAGAGCACAATCCTAGGCATGTCTACTCATTGTGTTCAATGGGGCTTGATTCTGAGTAGACATGCCTAGGATTGTGCTCTAAGGTTTAACAAGCTACACCTGCCCACATTCCTTCTCCTAAAGGTCTAGCTAGCTAGCACTCTGTCCTGGTTGGATATCTGGTAAGCCTACTCATGGTACTTGTGTGGGTGCCAGAATTTCACTCATGTTACTGGTTCCTCTTCCTGTGAAGTGTTCATCATTTAGTAAGGTGTCCTAGCATAAACAGAATTCTTCTTCCAGGAATGGAAGACACTTCCAACAATGAAGCAGAACTCTGTGAAACCTTAGGATACAACCCATAGTCATATTTTTTTTTTAACTCTGAATGGAACTCTGTGCCTTCTCTTTGAAAACCAATATATCAACAAACCAAGTGAAAAGTGAGACATGCCTCAACCAATTTGTTTCTCCTCTTTTTTTTTCAAAGAACGTCTTCTTCTATATACTTTTCTATACACAATACTATTCTGTATACAATACAGAAATCAGGTTACAGAACGCATCCTACACAGTTCCACAAAATAAGATTTAGTATCATAAACCATGCTGGGGCAGCTCAAGGATATAGTACAGAAAAGCAATGGGATCCAATCTCACACTAATCAGCTTCGAAGGCCAATAAGGCCTGATAGGTTTCTGCAATAAAAACTATCTTAAACTTCCCAAAGGATTTTCATACAATGGAAATCAAAAGGGCATATTAGTCACACAGAAGGAGAGACACTGGGGGAAAAAATGTCTTGCTCTAACATTTCAGCAGCTTTCTTCTTCCGATAAAATAGTCTTCTGTGCAAGCCTAACAAAGAGTGCAAACCCTCTGACACGCTGATGGAAACTCATCCTGTTCAAAAGGAAGCTCTTCTCAAGAGCTCTTCTCTTCACCTTCCACAGTCTATTACAATGAGGACTTAGATGGCACTACTAGTCTTAAGGGCTCCTCTGGACATTATCGTACAGCCCAATCCTGTCTAGAATGCAGTGGTGCTGCACCTAAGGCAGACGTTGCATGCTAGACAGGATTGGGCCCAAACTGGTGGAGCTGGAGTGTTCCTTGAGCTGGAGTGTCCCCTGGATAGAGCCCCACCAGCAGGTCCAATGGGCCTCCTCGGATGTGCACCAGCAAAATGGCCTGGCAAAGCCAATAGGCCTGTGTAAGGCCCAACAGGCCCTGGAGGAGGATAGGATTTGACAGAGTGTGCCGCCAATTATCCCTCCCCCCCCCTCCCGGGCTTGGCAGGCCAATTTGTCTCCTCTCCAGAATGCCCCATCCTGCCCCTGCCCCGACCAGTGGAAAATTTACCTTCCCCGGCAAGTGCAGCTCCTGGTCTGGGGCAGAGTGAGCAGTGCAGGCCTCTCTGCCAGTGCCACTTACACACTGGGTGTCAAAAACGTGCCTTACAGCACGTTTACAACACCCCGGTGCAGCGGAGCCATCGCTCTGCCAGTGGATATTTCGACAGGATTGCACTGAGCTATTGTGGCATGTGCCTTCCGGTGTCACTCTGGTAATGTCAGATGTACAAAATCATATGACATCCTTTCATCTCAGCATTGCCCCTTCTAGAAACTAGTGAGGAAAGGAGCTACTTTGTAGGTTCCCATCCCATACGCTTACCATCCGTTCCGGAAAAACCGGGACTGCCTCAGTTTTCAGAGCCTGGTCCTGGCCTGATCCTGGCCACCGGGCTGGAACCAGGGCAGTTCCGGTTTTCTGGGTCCACCACCACTTCAGCAATGATTTTAAAAGAGTAAACGTTTTCCTGTACGGCCATCTTGGATCTCACAAAATCTCACGAGATCCAAGATGGCGGCGCCTAAATCTCATGAGGTAATAAATGAATAAACTTGGCTATTAATCCTCGAATGATTGAAGTGCATATAGTCCAATTCTAAGCCACGTTTACTCAGACATATAGAGTATCTGGCTGATTGTAAGTCACTTATCTCCACGTAAATATAAACTAGACTGCAGCCTTTGCCTTCTTATATAGGTTTACTACTTACTTCCTAAGATGCCACTAAGTTTTGGGAAATATTATACAATATTGTAGAATTCTAATCGTTCCATCTGTGACAATTTCACATTTTGTGTCCAATCAAGATTCTGCTCACTCAGAACGGAAAAATGAGTAAGCATCCTTTAAAGTATCTTATCATTTGTTGAGTCTGCATATGGATCACACTGCAGGCAGATTACACTGACATTTCACTTAAAAATAGATATTCTCCCACATGAAAAACATACATCATTTGACTATGTGGGGAATTTCACTCTTATGTTGTCTCCACCTGCTCTTAGTCAAACAAAGAAATCAATGACATTCATAATTTTGACATCGTAGAATTGCATAATCTGCTTTTTAAAAAAAATACTTCCGGGTAAAAAACATTGTTTTTGCAATGTACCTTGGCATCTTTTCTAACTTGGATTCGGCTAATGCTAACTAAGGAGGCATCATTGTCATACAAAGCAGCTCAGCTGAACTCACAAGAGGAATTGCGTTATGGTACTGAATCTGCATTTAGAAGTTTGCTATGGATTTCTTACCAACATTTAATTAGGATCTATCTCTTTTTTACCCCAGACCTTTCACTAGCGTAATTAAGGCCAGAACCCATGGGACATTTTCTTTTGCCTAAATGAAGAAAAAACAGAAAGCTGGTACTGTACTATGTGTCTGAATAGACCTTTGATAAACTATGTTTTGACGTTGGTGTCATATTTTTATGGTGAAGTAGGTCTTGCTGTCTTCCCTTCTCCTCCTGAGATTGCATTTCTCCAAGACTACTGCACAATCATTATCTCTTCCTTAGGTCTAGATCTCACTGAAGTGGTAAACCTGTATCTGAGCAGTCCTAGAAGGTGGGTAGGGACTTGCATGACTGACAGCCCAATCCTAAGGGCGAGTTATGCCGGCGGAACGTGTGGCATAACATGCTTTGCAGCTGTCACAAACATGACACCACCAGAGAGCATGGCCTGGCTGCCGCTGGAAGCAGCGAGAGGCTGGGTCCACACGGCAATGGATGCCAGATGCCTGATAAGGCTGGACAGGGGCTGGGAGGGAGGGAGGCAGGGAGGGATGTGGTGGGGTGGATGGAACGTGGTGTTGATGGGGGCGGGGAAGAGGGTGGCTCAGGCCCAAGAACCCCTGGGTTCAGTGGCAGTGGCGCCTGCCAAATCCTGACCCCCTTCCCAGGCCTGATCTGCCTTCATGGGTCAATGCGGACTTGCTCCAGTGATATCGCTGGTGCAGGTCTGATTTGACCCACTGGGCCCACAGGGGCTTGCCGTGAGGCAAGGGAACAAATGTTCCCTTACCCTAAGGAGATGTCCTGAGGCCAAACCTTCCCTGCAGGATTCTGTGGAAACCGCTTTGGTGTCATTGCACCACGGCGAGGGAAGTTGGGGTGGATTGGCTGCTTATATGACTGATCTCCATAAACAAATACCCTGTTTTTAGAACACTAGATGTCAGGGAGAAGGATTTTAGCCTACCCTTCTCTCTGATGTTCCAGTTTTTTTTATTGAGAGATTTTAAAAAAAAAATGGAAGAGCATCCCATCATTTGAGGTGCCACCTGTAGTCTGAAGTGGTATAGCCCAGACATAGGGTAATCCTCTCAGTAAGAACTAGGCTTTATTCTCATACTGCAGGTGAGTCATTCAGCATCATGCCCCTGCTGAGAAGGGATTAAAGCAGTGGTTCCCAAACTAAAACCACCCAGGTCGCAAAAACCACCCAGGGGAGCCACGGTGTACCACGGAATTCAGAAAACAGTGCAACGCCAATTGGCAGGCATCAACATAATGTAATGAGGAGCTGCAGCCAATGGTCGCCAATGGTCAATTGAGCCACAGGTTGAAAACGTTTGGGAAACACTGGATTAAAGTGTGGGTCCAAAGCTCATTTGGACTGCCCACAGTTGCCACCATATATGGAAGAATACTAACTTTGTGCAAAGCCAGAACTTTGATTGCTATTTTAGTCATAGGAGTTCCTACCATAAAGATAAGAAACTGATAGTGTGACAGACAGTTCAGAACTTCCTAATTCCTTTTGACACTACTTGTTTTTTCCTCCCCCAGGGCAGAAGTGAGAGTTGCCCATAAAAAGCGATGGAGAAATGCAAGATTTTAGCATAGCTGTGATGGACAGCATGTCCACCCAGAAAGAAAAGATAGCAGCAAAGAAATGAGTTCCTGCTCTTTCTGATGGTGGTGTTATTCCATCTGAAAAATGTGGGTTTCTAAAAACATTTTCATTAAAAAAGTATTCCTGCAAATGCCACTCGCCAATATAATCCTTTATCCCCATACTGTGGAAGCAGAAACTGTGGCTGAGAAATTGTGGCTATTTGTTACCGGTGGTGCGAAAATGCACCACTGGAAGAACATGGCTTTTTCCCTACCTCGTGTGGGGATCGTATTTCCCAGGAGACCTCCACATTGTGTGGTCTGATATGGGAGGAGGTCCATGGGGGTGGGGTAAATGTGACACACGAGATCTTGCCCCGGGTGTCACCAACTCTAGCGACACCCCTGTATGACAGCAACACAGTGTGAGTCTCTCCCACTCTCTGACAGCCAGACAATGTAGTCCATTGTTAATATTGCATGTTAAAGGTTAGGCTGAGGCTGGTTTAGATTTCTAGCCCCAAATCCTCCATATAAAATACCACTCCGTTGCAGCAGTGAATGTGAACTTCATTCAGTTGTCATCATCTCGGTATTTTTCCACCCCAAACCCAGCACTCTGCTGTATGCAAACGTCACGTGTCCCACTAACTTCACATAGACACGTTGCATATTCAAACATTTAAATAGTTTTAAAACAGGCATTTTTACATGAGAGAAAAATAAAGTCAGAAAGAGCATGATCTCCTGACTTTGCTGGTGCCTTTTGTTTGACAAGGGGAGGAGGTACATGCATCGCAGCTTAACTACGGCTGTGCTACCAGTCTCCATTGTTTTCTATGCACATCTGTCACATCTGCCCTAGGGGAGCCACCAAAATGGTACTCAAACACAGGGCTCACCCTATCCAACTTTCCAGCACCGATGGAACCTCAATGCAGCCCTGAGGTAAGGGAACAAATGTTCCCTTACGTTGAGGAGGCCTCCGTGACTGCCCCTCCCCTGCAGGATGCAGCACGCGCCCTGTTGGCATGGCTCCATCAGCGCTGGAAAGTTGGATAGGACTGGGCCCACAATCTGGAAGCTGAGCTCTGCTTATGCCTAGTTATATGTTTATATTTCTGTTGCCACGGAGACACAGTTTAGGTTTTGGTTTGTTTTTTTAATAGTTTAAATATTGTGTCATAGGTGTGTGAACCATTTCCCCCTGAACATAGACCAGTTTCCCCTGAACACACACACACACACACACACACACACACACACACACACACACACACACACACACACACACACTGAATCTTGCCCTGAATGTAAAACTTATACCTGGTACTGTATATACTTATACTTGGTACTGATATGTAAAACGTATACCTGGCACAGTACCATTAACCTGGTACTGTCTTCTGTGGCTGGCAATGATTTGCAGTACCAGTTTGCTGAAGGCCCTAGGCAAAGCACTGCACTGGGTAGCCCTCTTTCCTGCCTCTAATGGCACATTGGATGCTACTACTAGTAGAGGTTCAGGGTCAACTTGGCCAGTTTGGTTGACCTTTGTTCCTGGCAAGAGGCCTTTCTTCTTAGCCCTGCTAGATCCTTTCCATTGGAGATGCCAGTTGCCAGAACTTGAGATCTTATGCATGCAAAGTGTGAGCTCCATCACTGAACGATGGTCATTTCTCCAAGGGTATCTGGAAAAGCCATACATCTGGAACATGCATAAATTTAACTACATAAGTAGATTCGTTGACTTTAATGGGACAATTCATGCTTAAAATTACGCATTTGCTTAACGACTTCACTGGATCATGCACAAGAGTACTTTTGCAGCTAGCTGGGAGCCCATTTTAAGCTGTGCTGTCTCTCGAGTCGTTTGAAGTTTTCCAATTGTATTTATGGATGGGGAGTAACGAGGTGTTTTGGTTTGGGGGGTATTTTTGCTACTGTTATTTGGGGGGGGGTTGTCTCTTTTTTTAATTTTATTTTACCAAATGTTTCTCAAGAGGCGTTTCACAAGTTGGAGCGTAATTGTTTCAATTCAAATGTTAACATTCAGCTTTACAAAACAGAATCCCTAAGTGGAAAACAGCTTCAAGTAATTGCTTGCGAGCTCATTTCCTTGAGGCGAATGTTATGATGGCTTAATAGAGTTTCAATCGAGAGCCCGCCTTTATGGAATCCATAAGGTGAACAACAGCTTTAAGAATGAGTCATAGTGCACTGCCTTTGTGTAAAACTAGCAAACGAGGATAAACGATTGTCAGCGCATTTTCGTCATGTAGGATGCTTTGCATAATGACAGAGTCCTCCGCGTGAACGGAAAGTAGATGCTCATGACAACACAACAAAATATTTCCTTGCTTTGCATCTCATTTTGAAAAGATTTTAAGAACAGATTGTGATCTTTCTGTACTTACGGCAACACAAAGCAATGCAACCTTGTTTTGTGGGTTGAAAGAAGCTGAATTTTTCCATAGATCTGTTCTAAAGTGGCTCTACAGTTCGACAAAGGGGCTATTTCTGTGGATGCGCATGTCTACCATCAACCAGGCCCTGAACCACAACATCAGTTTCAGACAGGGACTAGAAGAGGCTGCTACAAATACCATTTTCCAGACTGTAATTGTAAAACACATGACTTTAAAAGCAGTGCCATAGCCAGCCTCGGGGGGGGGCAGTGCATGCAGCTGGGGGCGGGAGCCCGTGACACCCCCTGTGATGTAATTAGCCATGCCCCCTCTGGGGGCGACATCACTTTGTGGCTTTTTCTGGCCGAAAATCCCTCCCCCCCCCCCCCCGGTGTCTTTTTGGCTGGAAAAGGCCACTACAAGGCCAGCTGGGTGACACCTTGGCACCTGTGGCACCGGAAAAAAAGCCACCGCCGTTTTCACCACACAAACAACCATTTGCCACCTGGTACAGGGGCCTCAGGCATGCTGCCTGGGGGAGGACCACCCCCCGCCCCCTCCATTCCTATGCCACTGTTTAAAAGTGGGTTATACAATCAAATAAACAATGGGTAGACTTGCAGCTAACAAGTACCAATCCAGCTTTGAGTTGTGCGTGCCAAGTGGTCCCCTCTGCATCAGTAGATGTCTCCATTAAGTTCAGTGGAGCCAGGTAAGTCTCATAATTCAGATGTGCATGCCCAGCTATAGCAAAGGCATGCACATATCTTCCTTGCTGGATGTGTGCCCAAGCTCTGGTGAGGCAACTTTGCATTCTGAAAGCACAACGCCTGTTTTGCCTCTTCTCCATTCAGAACAGTCTTATTGTGACAGGCTGAAATATACCTTTCAATGAACCCTGTGCAGAATACTTGATTTTATTTAGCCTCACTCTGGGAGCTTTTCCAGATTTTCAATTATTCTATCTTGGACCTTGGAGGATTGGAGTGCATAGAAAGGAACCCAGAATAATAGTGGACTTCTGTGTGAAAGCAACACTCATATGACTGCTTCTCCAATATGCACACTGCTGGCTGGCGGCCAGCAAATATATAATTAATAATACACCTGTGTTTGGAGACAAATAGCTATATGTATATGGCCGGGGCACTGATCTGTATGCAGAACAAGCCACGTGCCAGTTGGCTTATTTGCAGCTGAATGTGATGGACAAAAGTGAGACAAAACTCAAAGCTGCTGGGGTTTCTTTATTCTTTATACTCACTTAATGAGCAGTAAATGGCACCGTCCATTTACATGCATATACCTGCAAATGAAAGAAAAGGAGGAAGCAAAAAAGAAAGTAACAATGCTTGGGGACGTGCTGGAGAATTGGGAAAGCAGAAGTCAAGCTACAGATGCCAGAGAGTTTTTGTAAGGCCTTGAGTGTAAAGGTCTTGAAGCTCATGGAAAAGGAGGAATATCAAGGTCAAGAGTGACAAGAAGAATGTGGGAGATGTGAGCCCAGAAAACATTTTGTGTCCATATTGCTAGAGTGCAGATGGGACAGGCATGATATATATGATCCATTCCAGGGGAGAAGATTAAGACAAAATATAGGAGGGGAACAGACAATTGCCTGCTACGAGAACATAACAAAGAAGAGATTTAGAGGACAGAATTTAGGTGGGGGAGGGGGAGATGTTAGTCTTTGCAGTGATGCAGCTTAGGGCTGCAATCCTATACACCAGGAGTTCTCAACCTTTGGAGGCCCGTGTACCACTACACAGGCCTCTGGTTGCCCCATGTACCCCAAGATGTCCCCCACATACCCCCAAGTACCCTGCATGTACCCCCCTAAAATGTATTTTCCCATGTTGCGGTGAGGTCAGGCGGGTCCTCCCACCCGCGCCGCAACCGGGAAGGAAAGGCTACAGCCCTGCCGAATCGGATGGCTACTGCTGGGAGAACAAGTAAGGGGGAGCTATGGGGGACATCAGGAGGCCTTGTGGTCCTCCCGCTCATGCCGCGACCCGGGAAAATGGTTCCGCTACCTGTTACTAGCACTTTACCTGCTTGCAGCATGTAGAACTGTGTGCTGCCAGCCCTCCAGCGGTGAGTCCGGAGCACCCCACACACAATGACGGGCCGATAAAGGACTGCCGATGACAATAAGTTGGTGGGGGAGGTGCAGGAGAGCGGAACGGGAGCGGAACAGGGGTGGGGGAGGGCAGAACAAGGTGGCGATGGGGACAGGGGGAGGGCGGATCAGGACTGGGAAGGGGGGGATCACCAAATCCTAACCCCTTCCATTCCACGGCCCAGGTCCAAGCAGACCTGCACGAGCAATTTTGCTGGCGCAGGTCTGAGTAGACCCCTCCATCCCACAGAGAACAAACATTTCCTTACCCAGAGGAGACCTCTGGGACTGCCCTCCCCCCTCATGATGCAACACAATCTGTTTTGACGGGTCTGCATTGGCAAGGATTGAGCTATTTATGACTTCAGGACACAGGTAAGTTTTAGTACACATTAGAAACTGGGATTATTTGACACAGGCTGCCATTATGGCAGCAGCCCAGAATTTATTGTATTGGGTAGTTTCACTTTCAGTGTTGCTGTGATCTTTAAGCAGGACCAATTGTCCACATGCCAGACGAAGTGAGTAAAGCAACAGATCTTTTATTTGGGAATGGGACTCACTTTTGAGAGAGAGAGAGAGAGAGAGAGAGAGAGAGAGAGAGAGAGAGAGAGAGAGAGAGAGAGAGAGAGAGAGAGAGAGAGAACTTGATTTTTTTTAAAAAAATAGGAACGGCCAGAGAAGTGCAAGGTGATTGATACATCAATCATGCGAGCAGACAGTGTAACAGGTGAGGCTGCTGAGAGAAGGCATATTAAAAATAAACAAAGGTGGCTCAAAATAGGCCTCTAGAAAGATGCCAGCTTTAGGGACAATGATTCACGATATCGGTTAGAGAAAGGAACATCCAGCATGAAGAAGTGCTACCTCAGGCGTAGCTGGGAGATAAAAGCAAGATTTGAGGGCATGTGTCTGGACAGTGGATACTGGAAGATTAAAAGGAAAGGGGTAAACAAGATAAAATGGTATGAGGAAAAGCTGAGTAAAAGGGTGTTTTTCTTTTTCTCTCTCTCTCTCTCTGGCGTTCACCTCAGCACGCTTCAGCTTCAGCTGCAGCTGAAAAATAAAATAAAATTTAAAAATGGCCATTGAAGAAAAGAAAAATAAGTCCCAAGGAAGAAGGCACTCACTGAAGAATGGGAGTTTGAGCTCTGAGTGAATGGGGTCGTCGGGAAGATAAATGAAGTGGCTGGAGACAGACAGCACTGGGGAGGGCTCCGAGTGAGTGACTGGTTTGGTAAAAGAACAAATGGAAGAGAAAGGAGGACGGAGGCAATCTTGCCAGCAGCACACACATGGCCAAAGCATTCTTGTTTCAAATGCTGTGCAAAATCCTGATGGAAGAGGAGAGACTGCTGAAATGCAGAAACAAGGTTCTCTATCCGGATTCATTTCAAGTGACTCTTCCAAGTGACCTTCCTCGAAGCGTCACTGGCACTACATAGTAGCAAGCACAATGGAAATGTGGATGCAGCTATCTTCTTCACAATGATAAGGAAGGTAGGAAGCTGCTATTTACCGAGGTGGCAGACCTTTGGCCTGCCTGACTCAGTACTGTCATCACTGGCTCACAGCAGGAGTCTCTCCGCTCTAGCTGGAAATGTCAGGGACTGAACCTGGGCCCTTCCGCCTGCGAAGCAGGTATTCTACCCCTGAGCTCTAGCCCTGGTATACATTGTGCTCTTGTGATCCATTTGCTTTACTCCTCTTGCAAAGACGTCTTCGCATTTGTAGCCATTTCTTTTCATCCTTTTCACGATTCATCATTTCCTCTCCCAGGTTTGATGACCCTCTTTGCACCTTTGGGAGATTTTTTTTCTCAAGAAGCCAAAGGTCATATAAATTAGATAAATTAGTCAAAAAGCCTAAAGGACGGGCAGGCCATCTGGCTCAGTTGGTTAGAGCATTCGTCTCACAAATGCCTGAAGATCTGCAGGACAGCAGTTCAAGACGGCCGGAAGTCTGTCGGAGAGCTGCTGGCATGCCGAGCTGATAAGCTGCAGAGCCCTGTGGGGGAGTGGAGCTGCAGCTGAAGCTGAAGCGTGCTGAGGTGAACGCCAGAGAGAGAGAGAGAGAGAGAGAGAGAGAGAGAGAGAGAGAGAGAGAGCTGGACTGTGAAAGCAACATCTCAAATGAAGGGTTCTATGAAAGATTAGAACGTTATTATATTGTAAAAACCCCTTGGGGTTTAGAACAGCCTGCCCATGTACACCTCCTTGAATAAAGTCAGACGAGAAATCCAATGACCAGAAAGGTGGTATATAAATACTGTATATTATTAAATAAATACTGTATATTATAATGGCAAAATTGATTTCATAGTGTGTGTGTGTGGGGGGGAGATGCTCTTATGGACAGTTTTGGATTAGGCTCTCTGATCTTAGTCATCATCATCACTTCTGCAGGCCACCAGTGTACCATCCAGTTCTCTGTTCCCCCTATACCCACCTATGCTCACTGCTCTTTCGTCCCATCCTCTCTGCTGTACTTCAACCCCAGCAGCTTCAATATTCCTCCTTTCTTCCCCTATTTTCTGGGCTGCCCACTGCTTCTTCCTTCCCTCCTCAATCCCTGACCCACAATACCTGGGGTGCACACGCGTGTGTGCGTGCGTGCACTCGCACACACACACACTTACTTACTTACTTATTTACTTACTTCCAGGCTACCTTCATTCTATGCCTGTGAAAGAAAAAAAAAAGGTAAGGGAGAGAAGGAGAGGAATGGGTTAAGCATCAGGAAGGAGTGATTTCCAAAGGCCTGTCTTATTGATTATCCCTGGACTTGCCTCTTTCCCCCCAAATGAATTCCATTTCCAGGTCTGGCTTACCTGCATTTTGCATGCACAACTTGGTCTATTTTAATGAATGAAATGAACACTTGTTTTATTCTTTTATTTTTTTTCCAGTCAGTTTCAAACTTCTAAAGCGCCTCAAATCAAATTGTGCCCTCAGTGATATGCTATGAAACCTAATTGGTTTCAGTGGGGTTGCGCGGAGTGCAAAGCAGAACTGAGATTGCACCTTTACCATAGGGCATCTTGCCAGGGCATTATTAGTTGTTACCTTACTAGGGCACTCGGCTCCATATCCCGTCAATTACATTTGAGTCAGTGTTAGAGGCGAAACACACTAAGTTCAAAGGAAGTGGTTCACGAAATCTGGGGAGACAGCCCCTTTCTCTTGCTGTGAATTGAATTTTCCAGTATGCCGTAATAACACACAGCACAGTAATCAACCGTATGCAGTTGGGAGAAATAAAGCAAATGTATATACTTCCCATTGCTTCCAAAGCGTGCGGTAATTTACCAGCAATATAGAAAGCATATTATGCACCTGATGTTGACATTATTGCTTTATCAAGCTTTCTCCTGTATTAATCTATCACTGCTGTCAAAGAGCAGCGACTCCGTCCTTGTTGACCAAAAGGTGGAACTCAGATCTACTTTGGGCTGGCACAGTGTCTGGAAGTGTTTTTATTAAAAACAAACATATTATGTAACCCTTTCACGTGCCCACCAGTCAGCCGCCACAAAGACAGAGAGGTAAGCCTAATTTTGCATATATGAATCCACACTTCATTGGCACGGAAACTGGACTGTGGTATCTGGGGGAAACTGGACCCATGCAATCGCTGCTCTGTGCATGGAAGCATTTAAAAAGAAAGCGAACTGAAACTCTATGACAGTGTTTCTCAAACTGTGGGTCGGGACCCACTTGGTGGGTCGCGACCCAATTTCTGGTGGGTCCCAGAGACCCTGCAATGAAAACACGGGTGATAGAAAGATCAGGTAATTACCTCAAGCCCTGAGGCTATTCAAAAATCAGATAGCTGTCAATTGCCATGCAAAGAATTGAGCTCCTGCAGTTTGCAAGCTTGTGTTTGAGCATCTTTTTATGGCTTCCCCACCCCCAAGTCTGTCAATGACAGGTAGTGGGGGCAGGTGAAGGCTGTCACATAACTGAGCCTTTCAAGCCTTGAGGCTATTCATTAGGGCTGCCTCATTACGAGAAATGGATTGAGTTTTTTGCAAATAAATAAACATGAATTTAGCATGAATTTCAGTCCGAGCTGCAAGCTCACGTCTTGGTATAAATCCCACTTTCTTTCCCCAACTTTCAGAGTTTCACTACTCCTCTCTCGCTCAGATCAGGACCCTGCTTCTCCCTCCTTAACCCCTCGGCCCCTCTGGGTAGGGAGACCACTCTGCATAAGTCATTAGTGCTTCTCTTCCCACCCCTTTGATGCTCTCCTCCTTTCTCTTCCTTTCCCTAGGACACTTTGGCATCTTCTCAGTGTTTGTAATTCAGCTGTGGAGAACATGGCTTTGGTTTATTGCAATTTACTTTTTTCTCCCCCCCCATTGTTGTATATTTATCCCCTCTAATAAACACGATTGTGTGTGAATTAAGCCAATATCCATTTGGTGTGCCATGAGTAGGCTTACCATATTTTCCCGACCTTCAACTGGGACCCCCCCCCAATTAAGTAATTAAATAATTGAAAAAAATTATTAAATACTTAATACATAAAAAATACAAGGGGGCGCAAAGTGCCCCTATCTGACGCGCAAAGCATGGCCGCAAACTTTATTTAAGTATTTAAGCTGAGAAATAAAGAATTTGCCATGTGAAGCGCGCCCGCAAATTTTAATTATTTATTTATTTAATCTACAAACTAAATAAATAAATAATTAAAGAAATCAATTTAATGTTCAAAAACTATTGCCGTGCAAAGCACGTCTGCATTATTTATTTATTTATTCACTTACATTATTAATTAAATTTACTTAACCCATCATCGCTGTCATGCTGCCACTCCTCGTGCTCCTGATACGGCAGTGCTGCTCCTCGTGAATCGTGCTGCTCCTCATCGTGCTGCTGATCCAGAGAGAGAATGCCCGGGAGGCTCGCACGGCCTGGGCACTCTCTCGTTCACCCGCTGTTTTGCCGGCTCCAAGCCTACTCACCCGCTCACCGGCGCTGCCGCAGCCATTACTAAAGAAACTTACCCGGGCGCCGGCATGTTGGCTCGCGAAATCTCATGAGATCCAAGATGCCCTCATGAGATTTGGGCGTCAACATCTTGGATCTTACGAGATTTCGCAAGCCAACATACCGGCGCCTGGGTAAGTTACTGAATTTTCAAAATGGCGGCGGCGGCAATCCAGGATCGCGGCATACCTCCCGGGATGTCGGGACCTGAGCCCCAAATCCGGGAGGGTCCCGGGCATTCCGGGACGTATGGCAAGCATAGCCATGAGTCAATGACCCAGGTTGGAGTAGGCAAGGCTAACGGAAATAGATTTTTTCAGACGACTTTTAAAATAATTGTATTCCATAGCACTGTTGTGGTATTTATCTTAAAATAAATAAATAGTAAGTTGCATTTTTTCACATGGGTTAAAAAAACTAATCTGTATAAAACTGTGTCACTCAAAGGTCGGTACCACGCCCCTCTGAAGTTGGCGGCTGCCTAGTTGGTCTAATGATAGCACGGACCCTGGTTACACCCCATCTGTCTCTGTCTCTTTCTCTGTGTGCTTCTTCTTCTTCTTCTTCTTCTTCTTCTTCTTCTTCTTCTTCTTCTTCTTCTCCTCTCTCTCTCTCTCTCTCTCTCTCTCTCTCTCTCTCTCTCTCTCTCTCTCAAATTTACAATAGGGGTGGAGGATACTGGTCTGGTATGGGGGGGGGGAGAATATGGAACTATTCCTTTCATGGTATTGGGCAAGACCTGATTTCTATAGAACAAAATTGTGATACATTACACAGAGCATTGTCAAACCTCTAGGACTGGCCCTCCAGAAATCAGCATCACTCCCCAGGGCAATCCTGAAAGCAATCCTGGAGATTTTAACAGGGCTCCTTGGCTAAATGATATTACCGTATTTGCCCGAGTATAAGACTCACTTTTATCCCCTAAGGCAAGTCTTTAAAGTAGGGGGTGCGCCCTACAATCAAAGCCTAGCGTTTCTGCCTAGTGTTTTATGCAAAGCACTTTCAAACTAAGCCTCTCCGAGTCTCTTTTCAAAGGTAAAACGGGGCTTTTTTCTCTCTCTTTTTTTTAAACTGCAAAGCACTGTGTTTTCAAGCCTTTCCTTGCAGTTCTTAATCACTTGCTAAATGGCTGAATACCATGAGAGATCATTATCTCTCAGCAGCCTCTAGAAGCATTTGAAAAAATTAACCCTTAAGTTTCAACCCCAGGACCATGTGGAAACTAAGATATTTATTGATCTTGCAGTTTAAAAGTTGAGAGTACAGTTTGAAAGTTGAGAGCAAGAGCTCCTGCATAGGCTTACCATATCCAAAGGGGGACAGAGTGCCTACCTTTAGGCTGCAATCCTGTGCACACTTTCCTGGGAGTAAGCCCCATTGAATGCAATGGGACTTACTTCTGAGTAGATATGCATAGGATTGTGCTGTTCATTGAAATTTGGGCAGGGGCAGCTCATCATCATGGAAGGGTGCAACAAGCTACACCTGCCCAAATTCCAAAGGTTAAAAGGTAGGCACTCTGTCCCCCTTTGGATCTGGGAAGGCTACTAATACTAGAGTGCCCAGATTCAATAAGGGACAGGGTGCCTATGCCTTTAACTGTACTAAAGCTGTACTGTTCTACTAATGTGTATATTTAAGTTTAAAAAAAGTTAAAATTTATTCTTTAAAAAATAGCACCAAACTTTAAGGGTGCGACTTATAATCAGGAGCGTCCTATACTCGGGACAATACGGTACATCATATCAGAAAAAAGGCCGTCTAGGAAGAGCTAACCACCACCCTCAGTGCCTCCTCCTGTGCTCTGCAGGCCCAGGAGAAGGAATTAGCAACTGCCCAAGCAGAGCCTTGGCTACTGGGAGAATTCAAGCATCCGTTTTTCACAGTGAGCTGACATACCGAGTGCTGTATGTGAGATGGGAGAATCTGTATGTCACACACAAGTGAGACTGGCCCGGTCCTGAAGAAACAACCTCGGGCTGCCAGCACATGCCTCACTGGGCCCATCTGCTGAAGGGATGCAATGCAATCATATTTCATTGCTACAAAGTACCGAAGGCAAGGAAGCTGTTTCCTGAGTGGCGTCCGGCGAGTATTGTTGTACACCTGTGATACATAAGCTATATAAGGTTATCTGCCTTATATGGAAAATCCTGATGGTTCCATTAACAAACAAAGTTCAGAAAGTCCTTCCCTATAGAATTCAGAAATAGCAAAACCATCACGGTTTCCAGGCCCAGCTGCCAGCCTCTCTACTTCAACACAACTCTCCCTAAATAACTGGAGCAGAAAAATAACCCTGCAGCACTCTCCAGGGTAAAGGCAGATAAGCAAACTGCAGAGAAGGGCAGAGATTTGATTGCTCCCATTTGTATAAAACTTAGTGCTGTCCGTCATCTATTAATTTAGCAGCACCTAGATATTTCAGGGGCAGGCGCTTTAGAGCTGAGAGCAATTCCAACATCTTGAGCTGCAAAGCAGGGGTGTGTGTGTGGAGGCAAATGCATGTCTTCTCCCACTCCATTCAACAATTTTCATGATCCTTTATCCGATGGAATAAATAGGGACTGCCTTAAAGTAATATGTATCTATCCAAATGTTGCCCTTTGGGCTATATTCAAAATCCTACTGTTTTATTCTGGGTTAATTAGTCAGGAATAATGAGCACTTCCTGGTTCTGTATAGTCGTCGTCGTCATCATCATCATCATTACACACACACACACACACACACACACACAGAGAGAGAGAGAGAGAGAGAGAGAGAGAGAGAGAGAGAGAGAGAGAGACTTTTAAACTCTAAGAGCCACTCTATATATGGATTGATATACTTCTGAAAATAATTTGTATTAATAGCAAACTACTGCCTATCTGTTTGGAAGTGAAACTGGCATGCCCAAAAATGAGGTAGTGTTTTCTAACAATAAAAAGGTAAAGGTGACCGCTGACAATTAGTCCAGTCGTGTCCGACTCTAGGGTGTGGTGCTCTTCCCCATTTCAAAGCCAGAGAGCCAGCATTGTCCGAAGATGCCTCCGTGGTCATGTGGCCGGCATGACTCTCCTTGCCGCAGCGCGTAGCATGCAGCTGGAACATGGAGCGCTGTTTACCTTCCTGCAAGCGGTACCTATTTATCTACTCGCATTGACATGCTTTGGAACTGCTAGGTTGGCAGGAACTGGCCAAGCAACTAGAGCTCACCCCGTCGTGGATTCGAACTGCCGACCTTTCAATCAACAGCTCATGGTTCAGCGGATTAACCCACTGCGCCAAATATAGTAAATTAAAAGACAAGGATAAAGCCAACCCCCCCCCCCCCCAAAAAAAAACAGCCCTGTGAGCTTCTAAGAATTACTGTATATTTCTTGAAATGTACAGAACGTTAAGCAGCTGAAAACAAATTAAGCAAATGGTGGGTGGGGAGGAGGAGGGATTTGGTCCACTCAACTCCAAAACAGCTTAGAGGAATTGTCCTGGAGTATATGGGGGAGGATTGGGTCTACAGGATGCATGCTGTGAGATTAAAAAAACTCCCCAAAGGAAAGAAAATGAACAACGCCATTCCCATTCACCAACTCCCTCCTCCACATGCTGTGTAGCTGGTTACATATATGTGAGCACCTCCAGTAAGTACACTAATGGCCTAATCCTATCTGAAAGTGTCCACCGCCAGAATGTGTGTTCCATGAGCAGAAGTTTCAAGATCCAGATGGAAGTGCCTGGATTCATCATGCTTACCAACACCGCCGGCAAGTGCAATGGTGGCCATGCATGCTCACTGGCAGCAAAGACACTGTCGGCTGGTGTCAAGTAAGGCAGTGGTGGAGGCAGTAGTGGGAGGGAAGGGGAGGGAGCAGGAGGAACAGGGGCATTGCTGATTGGGGAGGAAGGTGGAATCGGGTGGAAGAGGGTGGAATTGGCGGCACTCGCATGCAACCCTATCCTATCCCCCTTCCCTCTCCCTCACTCTCATTGGTTCTGTGCCTGCAAAATAACTGACGCAGAACCAAGGAGACCCACAGGGAAATCGGAGGAGCCCTCCCCCCCCGGATGCAGCATGCTCCTCCTTGGTACCCGTGCATTGGCAGGCAGGGGTTTGAATAGGTTAGGAACAAATTATAGCTTCTTCTCCCCTCTCTGACTCAGTTTGTAATTAGCTCAGATTTTTTCAAGCTTTCTTGGAGAATGCCTGAAGATACTTGTGATTTTTAAAGAATGCTCTCCATGGATTGTCAAAGGATTGGCTCACTGGGGGAACTCCCTCTCAGTTCTTGCAGGCCCTCTCATTCCCAAGCAAATTCATTCTTTGATAGGGGAACAGTGGCATGGATAGCTGGCACAGGGTGATGTAGGCTTTGTCTGTAGGCCTTGTCTAACTGTTGTTGTTGTTGACAATGTTGTTGACAATGTAGTGCTATCAATAGGCTTACCTTACATCCCGGATTTCGGGGTCCTGTCCCAGCATCCCAGGAGGGCATATGGTAGCCATCCTGCCATTTTTCCTGCAGCCGCTCTTACACAATGAAAAAATAAATAAAAAAATAACGGCCATGTCCCCCCCCCAAATCTTGGCGCTAAAAAATGGGGTTCCCCCGATTTTGGTCATCAGAAATATGGTAACCCTAGCTATCAACACAATCTGTGCTTTACAATAGAAGAGAAAATAGATCCCTGTCCAAAGTGCTCATAACAATAGGTACAAAGAGGACAACAGATGAAGAGGAAGGGAATGGTGCCAGGGAGGAACATGCAAGTATTTCATGCACATGTGTTTAGGCTTAGTTGAAGCAGGCTAAAGGGACTTAAAGGGATGAAGCCTGGAAAATGCTATGCATGCTCAGGAACATGCGTTTCCACCAGGATGAATGGGAACAGTAGTTTCCAATGGCCTCTGGTTCAATTAACTGAACTGAAAGGCACTGGAAACTACAATCCTGATGCTGGTGAGCATAACAATCAGTGTTGACTAAGGACAGGTGTAAACATGTTCTGCCACCATCACCAGCTAGCCTTCTTGCCACCAGTTCCCCTCTTTACTTGGATATGGTTGCCTTAGTAAGGGGATAAACAGATGAAGAAGATCAGCAGCAAGCCGACCTACATTTAATGGAGTTGTGGGTTTGAATCTGAATGGGCTTGAGCGGGGGGGGGGGGGGGGGAGGGAGTGAATTATTGAATTCAACATTGCAAGTCCCTCATTCTGAACAGGGCACAATCATAATCATTATTATTGTTCCACAACCACATTATTATTCCACAACCATAACAACATGTTGTACAGTGTATGTAAAGTTTAATATCTTAGGGAAAGAGCAATGGTGTCCATATCCCCCCCCCCCCCGCTTATACACATGCATGCATGAGTGTGCGCATGTGTGCTCATGCACACACACACTTATTTGGTTGTAAGTGAGTCTCATTGAACTCCTTGGGGATCACCTGTGAGCATGCCCTGGCTCACACTGTTACAGCCTAATCCTATCCTACTCGAAGCCTCATTGAGTTCAATGGGACTTATTCCCAGGTCAGTGCGCATAGGATTGCAGCCTCAATCTTTCAGTCTAGGTGCACATTCCTGAGAGTAAGTCCTATTGGACTCCATGGAGATTATTTATGAGCAAACATCTCCAAGAGTAGTTAGTCTATTTTCCTCACTTTCCCTGGAATTGTCATTTAGTGCAGCTAATGACTGCAGTCCTGTGCATACTTTGAAGGAAGCTCCACTGAATACAGAAGGGTTTTTTTTTCTCTCTCAAATAAACAGGCACAGGTGTGTAATACATGGTGGGGGAAGAGATTCTTTTTTCCCTCAATATAAAAGTTATTAAAAAATGTGTTTGCCTTTAGGAATCTTGCTGAAAGTGAGGCAGGTTTCTTTGCCTTTCCTCCGAGTAAGGGAAGCCTTTGAGAAGCCGGATGGAAGAGCAACTGACACACTTTGCGAGAGCCTCACAAACAAATGGCCAGTGAGTAGTGACAACTGCACATATGTGTAGTTCTCCTTCGACATGTTTATGGGGGATTCCACACATGGGGGGCATTGTGATAATGATGAAATCTGCAAACTGAGGTGTAACTCCAGATATGGTTATGCTTCAGGGTTATACACACACACACACGCACGCACGCACGCGCATGTGTGTGTGTGTGTGTGTGTGTGTGTGTGTGTGTGGCACCATTTGCTCCATATATCAGTGCATGGTACTGAACTTGTCTATCAGAGGGAATGAGCAATTTCAAAAGCCACTCCTGGGTTAGTGGAGGTGAAGAGTTCTTCCTCTTCCAGGCCTCAACCATTTGTAATAAACTGATTATAAGATCAAATACGATTTAAAATTTTCATGACCAGCAACAATTTTTAAGGAACACAATTCTGACGGGTAAAAAGCCATGGCATAAATTTGTACGCCAAGGCTTTTTATCTGTCAGAATTGTGTTCTTTGAATCTCTACAATGTTTAAGAGTACCAATATTGGATCAAAAGGTAGGGTTACCATATTTTTGGTGACCCAATCAGGGGGGCAATTTTTGTGTGTGTGTGTGTGTGTGTGTGTGTGTGTGTGTGTGTGTGTGTGTGTGTGTGCCAAAAATGTTTTTGATTTTTGTTTTGTTTTTTGGTCTTATTTTTAAGTTCGTTTGTTTTTAATATTTTTTATATTATTATTTTTGCCAGTCGTAAGGCCGGCCGGAATTATTTATTTATTTATCCCCCCCCGTTCTTCCCCCCTTATTTTGGCTGCCACTTTATGTCCAGCTGCCGCTGCTCCTCGCAAAATCTGGTGCCACCACCACCATTTTTCCTTGTGAGGCTCGCGAGCCTCGCACCACAACACGGCCTGTAATCATTTAGTTCATAAGGGCCTCCAGGCTGCTTGTGCGCATGCGTGCGGCTCACGAAAAAAAAATGCAATCCCTCCCCAATGGATATATTTTTCCAGTTGGTTCCTTCACATATGCACCAAATCTGCACCTGACATCATTAATACTAATGTAAAGCAAGAGGCGCTTGTAATCCTTCACAGGATAAGTGATAATTTGTGCACTTTCTCTTGAGACCTACTACTTAGTGTCCACATCTGCTTAAGCTGATGTCCCTATACAAAGATCTGAATCATCCATGACCAAAAATAATGGAACGTGTGACTGGCAGTGCCAGAACCTAGCTTCTGATGTGTTCTTGTCTGCTGAATCTCTCCAGTAAATTGACAAGCTGAAACAGCAGCCACAGAGATCGCTGGCAATTTTCCAGTAGGAAAAGTGTCACCATGCAAATGCTAAAGAAACTTCAGCAATTCCTACAAAGGAAGGATGAGACGTTTGGATCTAGAAAGGAAACCATATGAAGCAAAGCTCAAGGTTCTTACAGATGTACCGAATTTGAGCAGTGAGCCCACTATAAATTCAACGCATTTTGTTCTAAGGTATCATTTCTCTTGGGTTACGTTTGGGGCAAGCTGGTTCTGCGTATTTATAACAGAAAAATGGCTGTGCGGTGTGTTGATTGAATGGAAATTGGTGATGTCCTTAATTAACCCATCTCTCCCTTCCTTTCAGTTTTCAGTAAAGACTACTTTCTTTAGTTTTTATTTAGCATTTGGGGTTTCAGCTAACACAGTACCGCCCCCCCCGCTATCTGCAGATCCGATATCTGCGGATTCACTTATCCGCGGATAACTGGGATACACTGCTCTCATTGGCTGCAGTATTATCAATCACTTTCAGGGCAAAGAGTACTGTAATGAAACAGTGCTAAAGGAAGCAAAATTTTGGGAGATATTGCTGTATTTGAATGTATTTTAAAAGTGAGGAATTCGAGGTTCTAAATTTGAATCTGTTCCCTCTACCTCTTTAAAATATACTCATGCAGTTATATGATACAACTGCATTTTTAAATCTGGATCAGGTAAATATAATCCAAGAGCATTACATATTTGTCCTTGATATGTTGATTGTTTGGTCGGCATAGCAAAGGCAAGACTTGCTACTCATGTTGAAAATTGCCTTCTTTTCATTTTCAAAGGAAATGCTTTTTTGAAAGCAAAAGGGTACATCTTTAACAATATTAAGCCTTCATCCCTAGACTCATTTACATGGGAATAAGTCCAGTTGAACTCAGCGGGGTCTGAGTAGACATGCATAGAATTGTGCTGTAAGGCTTTTTGTGGAAGCAGTATCTGTTTACCAACTACTTCTCTTATAATAATTTTGAGATTCAAACCATTCTTTAACATGCTCAAAATATGTAGTCAAATTCCTTTTATTAAGCCATTTGGGGAGTTAATATTCCTTAATAGTATCACTCACTATGGCTTCCTTTTTCATCGTCAGCTAATGTGGAGGTAACTCACTATCTTCTAAAACATCGACAAACAGTCGTCGAATCCTATTGGACTGCTCTGCTGGCAAGCATTCCATCAGTGTAAATTGCTGTACAGTAGTAACAAAAAACATTCTGGCAGCGGGTGGAGTCACGTGCTACTGGAGTGCTGGTGGGGAGGCCAGAGTCGTGCACCAGTGGACTAGAGAAGGCCCACCTACACAGATAGGATGGCAAGGGAGGTGGGATGGGGCAGGTAGAGGGCAGGACAGGGCGGGAGAGGGTGGAATGGGGAGGTGACGGGGAGGGGTGGGTTCCTCGGAAGCAGCGACCGCCAAATCCTAACTCCCTTCCCAAGCCCGATCTACCTTCACAGATCAATGCAGACTTCACAGACCAATGCTGACCAGTGATATCGCTGGTTTAGGTCCAAATTTACCAACCAGGTCCGCAGGGACTTATCCCCTCTCCCAGTCCGGGCCAGCCAATGGCCCCCCTCCCTCGCTGGCCCATCCCCGCCCTTGCACCAAGCGGCATAGGCCTTACCTGGGTCGTCCTGCGCAGGTGTGGGCTGCCGGGGTGGTGAGCGGTGCCAGCCTCTGCACCAGCACCGCTTACACCCGAGTCATCACACATGTGCTTTGCAGCATGTTTGCGATGCTTTAGAGTGGCGGGATGCACACTCCACTGCTCTAGAATTAATGAGCATTGCAACGTTAATGTAATAACTTCCATCTGATTTTATCGTAGGAGTTACAGTTTCTGCTGTTCTAAAAGATGCTTGCCCATATTTTTGGAAATTCAGAGAGGGCTGAATGGAATTAGTTGTACTGAGAACAGAGAATGCAAGAATTTTATTTTTATTTATTAAAACACGTACGGTATATCCTGCATGTTCCCCTCCCATCAGGGAGGTGCAAGAAGGCATTGGAGATCTAAGCATATTTCACGACACTTGGAATGATTGACTAAGGTTTGGAACACTATATTCAGGAAGAAATTATTGTTCCTATGCATTAAGGAAAAATATAACTCAATTGTTATTGGAAGTTTGACCATATTATTATTATTATTATTATTATTATTATTATTATTATTATTATTATTATTATTATTATTTTCTGAAATATTTTAAGTCAGACGTTCATGACAATGTTTTACTTTTGCAAAATGATGCTGCCAGTAGGATATACAACAGTCCCTTGAATATCATGGAGGTTATATTCCACAAAAGTACAGCAGAAATCAAAACTACAATATTCAAAACTTAAACCTTACTGGAATAATGGGGTTAGGGTTCTCGGTTTAGAGAAAAAGGAAGGAGAGATGACAATCCAATATAAACACATCCCAATTAAAATAAATTAGTAAAATAAGCAGAAAGCAAAATAACTGAAATAATTGAGGTATGTAAGAACCCTATGCAAATATCGTTCCTAGACAATACATTTACATTGAATACTGAATTTAAGAAAATACTTTTGCTTATCGATGATTACGATCTTCTCTGCTATTTAGCATGACATCATTTTTATCAACAGTTTTACATTTGGGTGGCATAATTATGGTTCAAAAACATACAGAAATATACTGTAAACACACTATCCAAAAAATGGCAGCAAAGGATGGGAAGTGACTGCCGCAGCTTCCCAGCACCATACGTTGCCTCTCCGATGTGATGAACAGTTGAGATGCTTCTGGAGCACTTGCGATAACTAAATTGGTATGCTGCGAAAGTTAGACCTGTGATAACCTGTGGGTTTGCTGTCACTTTCCCCTCTGTGGTAGCAGACTATATGAACTGGAGAAACAAAGTGCACATGGGAAGTCTATGTGTCATTTGTACAGAAAAAACAAACATAGACACAAGACATTTTCATTGGAATCATGCAGTAGCATAAGAAAGGCTACTGCAATTTAGGGTATTTTGCAAATTCTGCATGCTTGTAGTCGGTGGCAGGGAGATCCATTTGGGAAGGCATTGAAAGCATTATTGGCATTCATTTTCTTTTCAAAGCTTGCATCCCATATGACACATGTATCCCTGACTCTCAAGTTTTACCCTAAAGTTTTTCAGTGGTAGGAAACTTCAGGTTCTGGCTGCAGTGAACAAGTCAGTCTGTTCACTCTGAAACAAAGAGTCACCATGAGCACAGGAAGAACATTCAGCTCTTCAGTGGCCTGTCTCTGAATGCCAGATGCAAGGGAGTGGCAACAGGACACAGGTATCTTGTTGCCTTGTGTGCAACTTGAGACATTTGGTGGGCCACCATGAAGTACAGGAAGCTGAATTACATGGGCCCTTAAGGGCCCTTGGCCTGATCCATCAGTGCTCTCCTTATGTTGGTTCATGCATTGGCCATAAAAGTTATGTGAATATTGGATTTTCTTGTATCCTAAGTGGCACCTGCTTAGCATCTTCATTTAGATCTCTGCCATTTCTGGAGAGAGAGAGAGAGAGAGAGAGAGAGAGAGAGAGAGAGAGAGAGAGAGAGAGAGAGAGAGAGAGATATGCAAAAATCACATTTATATCAAAACAGTGACTCAGAAGGATCAATGTCTGACTCACTCATTAGTGTGAGATATCAAAGTCTACGACACACTGATTAGTAGAAAGGTCTGAAAATGAGGTACTGTATTTATTCCTCTCCCACATAACCCTTGGTGTAAAATCTATCTCATGACAGCAGCCAGCACAACAGCAGATGGCAAGCCAAGCTACTCCTGATAGGATGGAGGTGTGTGAGACATTCCCCTTTGCATATTTTTGGACTGGGGAAAGGGAAAATACGCAGTTACACCCAGGTCTGTTCCTGTGCGTGCAGAATGCAAATTGTAGTTACTCGTGTAGGCAAAGCAGGGGTTAATGAAAGGGCCTGGAGCTAGAGGCACATTCCAATGGACTGGTGAGGTAAGCAGTCTAAAGGGACAGATTAATCTATGTGAAACAAACAGTTTAGCTGAAACTGCAGTTCGGTATTCTAAACTCCAGCTTCATCCTTTTCAGAACAAAATATACTTCCCCTCTCAACGGTAATGAACCTTGTGCCTAGCAATGTCCCTGGGGTGTGATTATTTCCGAAAACTGCTTCCCCAGTTACATCTCGTTGCATAAATAATCATCTCTTTCATGCGAATGATAACAGTGGGAATGATGCTACGTTAAATATGGTCTCAAGCAGCCTGACTTGCAAGGGAATAAACAATTTGTTGATACTTAACTGTGCTAAAACGACTTCCTTTGGGTTACAAGTAGGCTCCTATTGTATTGCTCGGAGTGTGGTACCTGTGCCAGAGATATATCTATATCTATGTATATGTGCCTAAAACAAATTGGCAATTTAACAACTTTATGAAGAGAATAGACTCTCTCATCTTGTTTTCCTCAGTCTCTGGCAGCAATAAACACCATGTTGTGATTTAAATGTCGCAAACACAGCTCTGGGGAGAAGAAGAGCAATGAGCTGCCTCAGCCAAAGATGGTGCACACGTTGGTGGCTTGAAGGCCTTCGATATCCCTCCAAGGGAATCAACAAACTAACCGTAGCAATGGTCTGTGCATCATGCATGACCTTAATAAGAAATAAGAACATAAGAGCCCTGCTGGATCAGGCCAAAGGCCCATCTAGTCCAGCTTCCTGTATCACACAGTGGCCCCACCAGATGCCTCAGGGAGACCTTGCTGCACATTGTCTCTTACGTGAGGATAAGACGTCAGGACATCTTCCATGTCATGGAAAGAAAGAAAGGAAGAAGCCTACTCAAAGGAAACCCCCTGGTTTGGGCTGTAGCCACAAAGGGTGGAAGGCCTACAGGGATGAGTCCATCTCCCTTCAGACCGCTTCCCTGAATGTTCAGCTTCAAATTTCAAAGTAAGCAAAACTCTTTTCACTTAGGGCCAAATCAGACATTATGCAAAATGCATTGAAGGCCAATGAGAGGATTTTTCTTATCGTTTTTGTTTCTATTTACAACAGTGCATGGGGGTGGCAGTGTGATTCAAAGCAGAAAGGTGGGGGGCAAAGTCCTAAAGCCCCCAAGTCCCCCCTGCCTCATTCAGCTTCCCTTCCTGGCTACTCTAGGATGCTATCCTTAGAAAAACCACTTCCTTTTATCTTAGCTTTACTAGGAACCAGTTATAAGGCCTCATCATAAACATTATGCCTACATAACATTTCATCGATTTCAATTTTTGATACCCCCCAAATTGCATTATTATTCCCGCCACAAAGTTCTTGTTGCACCTTCATCCTGCCTCTTTCTTCTTTATATGCCAAAACATTAAAGCTGTACCATTGGCCACTGCATCCTGCACACGCAATAGATTTCCCCCATGTGCACATGTTACATGTGATCTACAAACCAGATCCAGTAACACCACCTCCCCTGAAAACCATAAGACGGTACTGCCTGGATCCACTCTCTCCCTACCCCATTCTTCCTCCTGCCTGCCCCCTCCCTGACCAGACATTCTCCCATTCCTCCCCCTCCTCACCCCGTTCCACCCACCACACTCCCCCATGCTGGCTTACCTGCAGTCCCGTATGTAGCTGGATGAAGCAGCTGGCCACTGCCACTGCTGTGTGTGCAGCCATATACTCATTTATGACACTGGAACTGCTATTCCACTGTCATAAAACCCAGTTAGGATTGGTTTGTGAATTCCCAAATTCTTTTGGCTCAGAAAGGTCTACTTTCTCAAAAGAAGAACCTCTAGTGTGAACACAGTTCAGTTCAGTTAGCCTTTATTGCATCAAATTAAAAAGTAAACATATTGTACAACTAATATTCACCTATGAACAAACTAAGAGCATCATCATCCAATCAATTATCAGTATTCTAGTTAATTGCATCCTGAAGTTTGAAGACATAACAAAGGTTTTACTTTGTCCAAGACATAAAGGGTAACATATATCGCCAACATTTCATAAGGTTGAGCCTTAAAAAGCAAGCTCTCTTCCAAAGGCTCTAGGAATTGCTTGACAAAAACGTGAACATGTGGCACTGATTTTAAAACACTATTAAAATTCAATGTTATTAAATGGACTTAATAAACTGAAATTAAATCTAGGGTGATGCAAGGTATGAAGACAGACCTCAGCACACCTTGCTTCTTGCATCTTGACAATGCACTGTGAGTGTGACAAATCCTTTGCCGTTGACTAAAGATTTCCATGGAGAGGAGCATCTGTGAGCTTTCAGTCAATTTTGGGAGGCCTGGTTTGGTTTCATCCAGGCCCAGTACGACTGTGCCAAAGAAAGAGAAGTAGAAGAGTGAAACGGGCCAGAAGATGTTTCAGAGCTTGCTGGGTGAGCTGTGCAAATGTCCTGGAGTTTCCTTTGGGAGGGGGTTGTGAATATGCAAGATCACCCACCATTATTTGCCAGGGTGTTGCAGGAATGTTGGGTTCACCTTGGCATGTTCTGCCTCTCACGGTTGTCCATTTCAGTCCCTAAAAGGAAAGGGACATTTCAGTCCATTTTGTGTCCTCAGTGGACACCTGGTTGGTGTTGGCAGTCACCATGCCCACAGAGGCTGCAGCTCGCTCTGGTCTGGTGATCTCCTGGGGTCTGCTTGCTGTCTATTCTGGGATCTCTTCAAGTTGCAGAGATCTTTCACAGTTTACTAAAGATGTCTGTGCAGAGGAACATCTGTGAGCTGTAAGTCAGGTTTTTTTTTTAAGCCTGGTTTCATCCAGGCCTACTTGAACTGTGCCAAGGCAAGGAAAACAAAAGAATGATACAGGCCAGCGGATGTTTTAGGGCTCTTGGCATGAGTTGTGTAGACCTCCTGGAGATTTTTTGGGGGGAAGGGATTTGGAAATATGCAAAATTACCCAGCAATCTGTGTCAGAGTGTTGTGGGCAATGTGGTCAAGACTCGCTGTGTACAAGGCTTGAATTACCCATGGAGGATTGTTAAAAGAGTACTTCGTTGTTTTACATGTAATACTGCACAAAGGTGACTCCGCTTCATTTTTCTCTTGGAGATGTGGTCCTGCTTTACCACTGAGCCACAGGCTTGCTCATATCTTCCTCTGTCAACTTTCTCAGGGGAAAGTGAAGCAATATCATTTAGACACCTGGCGTCGGCACTCGGCATCTTGCCTTAGGAAAACATCTTCTTCTCATGTTCCTTTTCTTGCCGCATCTCTAATCGTGACTTTCGTGATGACAACTGTAGTAACAGACATAGCAACCACCTTTTCCAGTGAATCATCCACAAACAAATATTCATTTTTGTTTGTTTTAATTCTGCAGAGCTACATAGTATACAGTCAGACCTCGCTATCCGTGGGGATCCGTTCCGGATGGATCTGGGACATCCTGGGCAGGGCTGAGAGGAAGGAAGAGCCATTGTGTGACCTGGAAGTTGCTCGGTAAGCTTAGAGAAGCCCTCCAGAGGCTTGGAAACAGCATGGTTTGCTGATAAAGGTACAACCCCCCCCCCCCCCGGCATTTTGTCTTTTAAGAGCGATTTTTTTCTTTTAACAGTGATGGACTCCGTGGATCCAGGACACACGGTGTGACAAATCTGCAAGTCCAGAAACTGCAGATGGAAAGGGTCCACTGTACATATGTACCATTCATCTAAACAGTTGTTTTTTTCTACCTCCTTTAAAATAGATTTTGCGAACATTTGTGTCTACTTACCGGTAGTTGTTTTTCTTTATTTCTGTATTTATATACCACTTTCTTATCCTCAGGTTGCTCTTCAGATATTGTTCAAGGCAGTTTACATAGGCAGGTTTATCTAGATCCGATAAGGATCTTTACAATATTGTTCTGTACAGAACCCTACAATTCCAGCTGGTTTCCTCCATGGTATAGTCCTTTTCACTAGCTGCTGAACACAAGCCTTGAGCTCTCTGCAGGACACCACAGATCATGCTGAACAGGGAAACTTCTCTCTGTCACTGACATTCTCCGCATTCCAGTCCGTTCTCTCACCATGGCACACAACAGCAACTCCTCTCTGCCATGGTGGGTCATGACAGCTTATCAGCAGTGGATCTATCCATTGTTGTAGTTCTATCCATTCTGGATTCTGTTGAAATCTAGTACTATCTGACCAGTGGAGAAACGTTCCACTTGACTGATAAAATGATGGTGTGTGTGTGTGTGTGGGGGGGGGATGCTTCTGATTAATACTAAGGGCATAAATATTCACCAGGGTAATTTTTGACCTAATATAGTACAATTAAGTATGGCATATCTATTTTCTCCTCCCTAAATATATTCAGAATCTCCACCACATTACTCTTTAGATACACAGCTAAGCCCAGTCTTTTCATGAGAACAACATGGCTCAAAAACTTCACCCAATTTCATGGCTCTTAGATATCACTCATCCTCTTTTTAAATATGTGTCTTTTATAGATAAGTCATCTCAGACTTTTATCTTAAAATAAGTCAGAATTTAGACCCTTCACGGTCAATGATAACTTCAAGTTCGTATCACAGCCCAACGTTTTCTTCTAGTGAGCTCAATTTCTAATACCGAAGAAATCCTGTAAAAACAATCTAAACCCCCTAGGAAGCTGCCTTAAGCACTTTCATTAACTGCTTAGCTCCAGAAATGGTTCTCATTATAATCCACTCTGAATTAATGTAATCGTTCCGTTTAAATGGTGTCCCCCAAATGTACTTTATCCCTTCCTGCTTTAGCATAAAGAACCCAAATCCCCTTCTTTTGTACCGTGTATTGGGGTGCAAATCTTTTTAAATTGCCACTTCCTGTTCTTCTAAAATCAGTTTCATAACTTAGCAAGCTGTGTGTAAAATTGTGTCCTTAGTCGCAAACTAAAAAAAGAAACCAGTATGTCTCATGGCTTACTCAGTCTTTTTGCTGCCAAAGCACCAAGCCTAACAGACAACTCCATGCCCACACCTGAAATACTGTAATATCTAAGTCCAAATAATCTGTAAGAGACTGTTCCAAGTGGATTACTGCTTGATTTGAGTGATTTTGACCTCACCCTTCCACCCCCATAGGACCCACCATGACAGCTTACAGCAGATATTAAAAAAAATATAAGCAATGCAAACAAACTAAAATCAATATATAAAAAATAACAAATATAAACATAAATATAAAACAATCATTGTCTCTATTTGCTCTGAAAGTCCTCTCAATTTTAGATAATGATTTCTATGCTCGTTTTGGACTCCCTCTATATTTTCCTTAATTTCTGAACCTTCAAAAAAGGCAAATTTTGTGCTTTCTTCCCACTTTCAATCTGCATTTTACTTTTTCACTTTGAATTCTTTTTATTTTCAGACATGCTTCTGTTGTTTTCTCATATTCTCCAAACTGCTTTTCATAGTTAGATGCGCCTTTCCAAGTATCTCCTATTCTCCCTTCCCAGCCTTTAACATCTTTTCCCCAAATCTTTCTCTTTTTGGTTGATTCCTTGCATAATTTATTTTTCACATTTTTATACCGCCCTTCCTCCAAGGAGCTCAGAGTGGTGTACATATTTCCTCCCCTCCTTTTTGTCCTCGCAAAAACCCTGAGAATCCTATTCTCTGACCTGTAAAAATCAGTTGTCAACATTGCCTTAAGATTCTCCAGTGTTAATCCCTGCTGAAACCCATCTCCTCTTCTTCTCAAATATCCTTCCCTCACTCCTTCTCACCATCCAGCCCTTAGGCTTTCTTCTTTTCCTTAGACCCCATATTCACCTGACAGGCTATAATTGTCTCCAGACTACTTCCAGTATGGTTCCTGATGTCATTCAAGTATCTCAATGCAACTCCGCTTGCATACGTGCACTTAACCGGTGGATCTACTCAGTGGCGTCTTCACCCCTCCGGACGCCTGGGGCTAGGGGGGGGGCTGGCCGAGCGCCCCCGGACGTCACATCAAACGACACTGGACTCATGGCTCGAAAGCTGAAGTGCCGGCCGCCCGCTATGGCTGTGGGCGGGCGCCGCGCTCCAGCTTTGAGTCCGAGGAGCGAGAGAGCGTCTCGTCGTCTAGGCAACGTGCACAGCGCGCGCCCGCAGCCACAGGGTCTGGGCGCGCGCTGCTCGCGTTGCCTAGACGACGAGGACGCTGTCGCTCACCTCAGACTCGAAAGCTGGAGCGCCGCCTGCCCGCTATGGCTGCGGGCGGGCGCCGTGCTCCAGCTTCGAGTCCGAGGTGAGCGCCCCCCGGAAGCTCGGCGCCTGGGGCCCTGGTCACCAGGGCCCCCTGCGTTACGACGCTTCTGGATCTACTGTTACACAGTTACACAGGATTGGGCTGTGAGAGTGATACAACTTCACCACTACATCCCTAATATTAATCAAAGCCCCCTTCTTGTACCCTAACCAAACCAAAAGTTTAACATCAGTTAGCAGTAAACTATTACTTTATTGCATTATTTTATAATGGTTATATAATGGAACACAAAATCTGTTTCCTACCTTTTCATTTCCTGATATGTGCAGGATAGACAGGAGGATTAGGGCTAGAATCTGCCTCTCCCTTTCCAAAGTGAGTATACAAAAATGCCACAGAGGTGCCCATAGAATTCCACAGCAGAAAACTGAAAACCAATCTGATTAAAAAGACCAATCTTTAAAATAAACTTTATCTCCATCTTCTTTGGTTGCTGCAGTAATTGGAAAATATGTACACAAAGCTCACTAATAATTACAGATGCTCTTAAACATTCTGCACTACACCACTGGCACAAAATGCGATAGTTGTAAAAGCATTTTCATTGCAAATTTGTGTGTTTTTATTTATCGGCCTTTTTCCCCCCAAGTCAGTGTGCTAGCTTCTGTAATCTTTTTTTACATTCTTCATCATCTTCCTTGTAAGACTACAAAGGAATATGAATCTGCTCAAATGAGTTGAAAAGGCAGCTTTTTATGCACAGTGAAAATAAGAAAAAAAAAAAAAACACCAAGGAACCGATGAATGGATAAATGGATTTATGGTGCATTCTCTGTTATAAAAATTTTGGTGCCTAATTCTTTTCTGCTATTTTTCTTTTCAAACTGCATAACGAAGTTGCAGAAAACATGACTATAAGAAGCTAAAAGGAATTGGTTTTAAATAAAGGTATTTATATCCATGCAGAAAACATTTTCCCATGTCTAAGAGAAAGACTGGTGGTTCTAAGTTCAGAAACTGGATGCACAATTCCAATGTTTCTAATCGCAAGAGCTCTGATGTCAGACGTCCCTCAGTCCATGGTAGTCACTGTCAAGTGTAGGACCAATGCAAGCTGTAACGTCTGCATGGCTGACCTCCCACAGGGACCATGATGTCAGGAAATCAGGAGTGGTTTGCCTTCCACACCATCAGCCAGTCTTTCTCCCTTTTTGAAGGCGGAAAAGAAACACATGACCTTCAGGGACAAACTCATAGCGATTTAGTAGATCTATGTCCTTAACCGTGGTTGTGCCCTAATCATACAGAAAGAGGAAGGCAGTGTAATTCAGAGGTTCTCAACCTGTGGTCCGGGTACCCCTAGGGGTACCCGGACCTCTTGCTGGGGGTACGCCAAGCCCTGCCCCTTATCTGCCCCATCAGCAGCTAATTAAGTGTTAATTAACATGGATTTTAAATCGTAATTATTTTCGGAGCCCTTCTGTCCGCTTACTTTGGTGGGGTGGGGGAGGGAGGAGCCGATTTTGGGAACTGTGATTTAGAGAAAAAAGAGATCCTTGCATATCTCTCTCTCACACACACACACACACACACACACACAGTTAAATAAGACATTTTTCACTTAAAAATGTGTTATTACTTTTTATTTAATGATTAATCACCTAATTAATTAATTGATTAATCCAATTAATTAGCTGTTAATTAGCAGGGGGTACTTCAGAAAATTGGACCATGATAGGGGGTACCCTGGCCTCCAAAGGTTGAGAACCCCTGGTGTAATTCAAACAGCAAAAGGGGTACATGGGTAAGAATTATGGGTGACGGGCAAGACGTCTGGCTCAATGGGCAGGACGTCTGGCTCAGTTGGTAGAGCGTTGGTCTCACAAATGCCTGAAGATCTGCAGAACAGCAGTTCAAAACAGCCGGAAGTCTGTGGGAGAGCTGCTGGCACGGCGAGCTGATAAGCTGCAGAGCCCTGTGGGGGAGTGGAGCAGTTGAAGCTGAAGCGTGCTGAGGCGAACGCCAGAGAGAGAGAGAGAGAGAGAGAGAGAGAGAGAGAGAGAGAGAGAGAGAGAGAGCTGGACTGTGAAAGTAACATCTCGAATGAAGGGTTCTATGAAAGATTAGAATGTTATTATATTGTAAAAATCCTTTGGGGTTTAGAACAGCCTGCCCATGTACACTGCCTTGAATAAAGTCGGAGGAGAAATCCAATGACCAGAAAGGTGGTATATAAATACTGTATATTATTATTATTATTATTATTATTATTATTATTATTATTATAAAATCCTCTCCCATCCTCGGCTTATACTCCGCAGGGGAGTTTGGGTTGCTGGAGGTCTCCTCAGGGTAAGGGGACATTTGTCTCCAGCCTCATAGGTGTCAGCTCTACAAAGAATGTGAGTGAGGTCCCTTCAAAAGCAGAACGATGGGCAATTAAGAACCTGGAAGACTGGGCCATTTAGTTGACAACATTAAATAATAATAATAATAATAATAATAATAATAATAATAATAATAATAATAATAATAATAATAATAATAATAGATACAGTATTTATATACCGCCTTTCTTGGTCATTGGATTTCTCCTCCGACTTTAATCCAAGGCGGTGTACATGGGCAGGCTGTCCTAACCCCCCTTGGTTTTTTTTACAAGATATATAAATGTCCAATCTCTCATGAACAGCTACTTTCCGGGTGGTATCCTTTTTACAGTCTGACAGTTCTGCTGGCTGGCGCTTCCCACACTCGACCGACGCAGCTGGAAGCTCTTATCTCTCCTCCTGGAGGCTTTCACAGCTTTTTGCCGGCGGCGTGTCTCGAACTTATCAAGTTCACCGGTCTTCAGGCTTTGAAGGTAGCAGCTCTCCCAACTGAGCCAGACTCTTCTGCAAAAAAGCAATGAAGTTAACTAGAGCAGTTTCACTCATCTCTTGTCTAGAAATCAGACAGTTGAGCCATTCTGTGCAAGATACCATTGTGATAACCATAGAAATCTGAGTACCAAAACAGACATACAAAACAGAGGAGATGATATACAGCAGAAACCCACACTTTGACGACAGACTAGTGTACTTCTTTTCTGTTTTATGTCTTTACCCTCGGTTAGGTTTCATATAGACCCGAATTGTACAGGGCTCTTTCAGTTCATAAACAATATATTCACGATCTCAAACCATTTGATGTATCTGTCTTTTTGTACTTAGGCCCTTGAGAGAATTTCAGGAAGGCTGAAAGAGCTGGGTAGAACTAGAGGAAATAAGAGTTAAGGGGAAAGGAGCATATTGATGATTTTTAAATATTTAAAAGGATACTAGATAGGAAAGGGGAATAAGGAAAGAAGCAGCACTTTTTAGATACAGGAAAAAGCTTTAAACGAACAGGCTTGCACAATTTGGACCCACCAAGCAGAACTCAGAACACCTACCATGTACTGTGACCCACTAGGTGCTTGGATCTTTTATAGCCCCTAAGCAGCGGGTGGTTCCTCTTGAGCTGGAGGGATGCCATGCAAAAGCAGTGGGTTGCATTAGGCTTGATAGGCCACAGATAGTGCCGGTACAGCTGGCTGGCCCAGCAAGTTTTTGGAATGTCTTTCTTGAAAGTTTTCAAGCTCAGTGTAGAGAGGTAACAATCTAGCTTCTACAACAAGAACAAGAACAAGAAAGAACAAGAGCAAGAACAACAACAACAACAACAACCTCTCATTGTTTTGAAAAACTATTAGTTTTGAGGTTCGAATATTCTCAGAAAAATATATATTCCCATACTTTTCTCCTGCCAGTATGTTTTTTTCTGAGAATATATATAAACCTGAAGATGTAGATTAGCAAACTTCTTCCAGATGTAAAAAAAAAAAACAGCGTTGACTTGAAGCCGAAAGTTCTCTTATGTACGTCTTATTTAAAGTAATGACAAGGACAGCAAGAGCCTATACATATTTTAAATCGTATCATACCATATCACATTCTTTTGAAACCTGTTTCATTCAGACCCCGTCTTGCTTCATTTCCTTCTCGATGCCCTGAACTCTGAATGCTTTTACTGCTGTTATCGTGAATCGCGTTTTCCCATGCACAACGTGCTAAATCATTTTAATACAGATATAATTGCAAAGTGCACAACGTAAATCCCCATAATGCTTTTGAAAAAGAAATATGTCAAAGTTCCTTTTGTGTGGCTGACAGGTTATGAAGCCAGAGTGCTTCCATTTAAAGCAGGTTTAAATTGTAATGAAATAAGCAAAACTCCCATGAAAGCAGATATGTTTCCAGTATTGTTTTGGATCACTCTTCCACAAGCAGAACAAAACCAGAAAAGTTTTATCATTAACCTCTTGAATCTAGTGCTTCTCAAACTGTGGGTCAGGCACTGGCATCACTACAGGGGGGGCGGAGCTCTAAGTTCCTCCGTGATCCGAGCCTCGGTTACACGGAGGAACGAAGCGCCCTGCCCCCGCGCCTTCCGAACCAGTCAAAGCAGTGAAAACAACGCGCAGGGAGTCAGGACCCACTTGATGGGTCGCTGGTGGGTCTCAGTGATCCATTTCTGGTGGGTCCCACAGAGCCTCCACTGAAAACATGGTTGATGGAAAGATCAGATAAGTAATCACGTCAAGCCATGAGGCTATTCAAAAAATCAGATAGCTGCTAATTGCCCTGCAAAAAACTGAGCTCCTGCAGTTTGCATGCTGGTGTAAATATAGGGAGATGGTTTGAGATCTTTTTTATGTTTTTTTTTTTCTAAGTCTGTCAATGACAGGTAGTGGAGTCAGGTGAAGGCTGGGTCCCATAACTGAGCCCCTCAAGCCTTGAGGCTATTCTTTAGGGCTGCCTCATCACCAGAAATGGATTGAGGTTTTTTGCAAATAAATAATAAAATATTACTCGTAAGTAAATAAATAAAATATTATTTCTTTCTAGATCACATTTTTTTAAGCCTCGTAAAGCTAGGTGGGTCCTGATAGAGTGTCATTTTAAAAAGTGGGTCCCGGTGCTAAAACGTTTTGGAACCAAACCAGTTTTCTAGACGATTGGATAATATTTACAGGATCATTGCTGGCCATGAAAATTTTAAACCCTATTTAACCTCTTGATTGTAACACATTTGAAAGAAGTTAGAATCTGACACTGATTCTGAGAAAGATTAACAATTTTTCATTTGAATTTTCATTGGAATGGAACCATGACTTCCTGAAATGCCACCCCCAACCCCAATCCCGAACAGTTTTCCATGTCTCTAAAACAGGATATTTTAATTGATGGATATATTATTGGGCAGCCCAATCATACATAACCTTTTGTGCTCTGATGCAGTGAGTGCAGGCAATGCTGCATCCTATGCAAAAAGTGGGGGGCTGGAAGTCTCCTTGGGGTAAAGGAACTTTTCTTCCCTTATCCCAGGTCAGAGGCGTCACTAGGGCGTGCGCCGCCCCAAAGCGGGGGCATGCGCGTCACCCTAATGACCCAGCCCCTAAATGGTAATTTGGTGCGGACGCTAGCCCGTGTCGTGATTTTGGAGGGGGCGACCCAACGGGACGCTGCCCCTGGTGCCCCCAACTCTGCCCCCCAGACTCTACCCCCCCACTTCTTGCAGCCGGCTCCGGGGTCGTCTTCCCCGGCTGGCTGTCTTGGGCTTTCTGACGAAGCCCACTGCGTCACAACGTAATTTATAATGTTTTTCGTGCATGCGCAGACCGTTCCTGAGGGAAAAGGAACGAAAAACATTATAAATTACGTTGTGATGCAGTGGGCCTTCTGAAGGCCCTGGCGCGTCGGCCAGGGAGGTCGCTCCAAGGCTTTCTCCCGGCCTTGGTGCCTCTGAGGCCAGGAGAAGGCCTTGGAGCGGAGCTTCCAGAGGGCGACGCACGCAGGGGAGGTGACGTCACCCTCTGCGCGCGTCACCCTCCGGCGGTCCGCCACGCACACGTCACCCTTCGGCGATCCGCCCCGTGCGCTTCGCAATAGCGACGCGCCTGTCCCAGGTAAAACCCGAGCCCCCGCAATGGGCCTCCTTGGATCCACACCAGCCATCTAGCTGGCACAAGTCTGAGAGGCCCCATGTAGGGGGAAAAAGGCCCGGGAAGGGGATAGGATCTGGCGCACACCAGCACCACCAATCCTGCCCCCCTCTGCCAGTGCATCTGTTCATCAGGATTGCGCAGTTCGTTGCTTTGTTTATGTTTTTTTTTTTCATTTGTTCTGCTGGCTGCTGCTTTTAATGCTGGCGATGTTAAATGTTTTTCCTTATGCTTTCCTTTCCTTTTTTCCTTTCCTTTGTTTTTATTTCTTTTTTATTATTTGGATTGATTTTTTTGTACTTTTATTTTGTACAATATCATAGTATTGCTTTATAGTGATTTTATGAACTTTATAAGCTGCCTTAGGTTCCCCAGTGATGGGAGGAAAGATGGGGTACAAATATTTTTTTTTAAAAAAAATACAGTGTTTTGACTCTATCTGCAGTATAAATTCATCATTGACAATGATCCCATGCAGTATCTAGCTTGATCTGAAGTATTTAACCATTATGGTGGATGAAAATTTGAAAAGGCCAATTAAACATACCCCCAAACACAACTCTCTTATGCTTGTTCATATATGCATGTTCGTCACTTACTGCCCAATCCTATCTTTCACCATGGTATAGCATGCAACCGCGCCAGTGGAAACTGTGCTGCATTCTATGATGGTTGGGCAGGCGATCGGACAGCCTGCAAGATGTGAGTAAAAATACTTTTTAAGTAAAATATGTTTTACTTAACCCCCCCACCCCAGTAGGATACCCAATCGCCTATGGGTTTCCTCGGACCTATGCCAGCTTTACACCGTATAGTTTATTTTCTGCAGTATTTTGATGGTACCTATATTTCAAAGAAATGAAGGGCACAGAGTGCCTGTAACAGAGCTATCGCCCAGGGCAAACAACGGCTTCTTCAGTCAGGAGTGCTTTGTGCAGTCCTGTGAGGCCAAATCTCATCAATTTCCGATCAAGGAGTTTCTTATGTGAGAATAGCATGGAAAAGGTGAGTTTTCAGTGTCCAACCAGTTGCTAGGCAGATAATTTGGAGGCAAGCACTGGGTGACTTGGCAAAAAAAAAAAAAAAAACCACCACAAGGTCGGGTCTCTCTTTCCTGTTGAAGATTTCAGCTCTCCCTTCCCTCCTGAATAGGAACACTTGCAGAAATCACATACAGCAAGCAGGGCAGAAAGCACTAAATGCCAAACCAGAACTTTTCACAGGACCTCCAGGCTGGTAAGAGACCTACAGCACTAATGGCCCAATCCTTGTCCCCACTGTGACTGCAACACGGTGATTGAAAAAGTGTTCGCCTGTAGAAAGGTTGGTATACGTGGGAACTTCTGAAAGTTCACCGTCTCTGTCCTTTCTCAAATATAATCACCCTAACTTTGGGCACTGAGTTCCCTGCCTCAGGGTTGTTTCATACATGTCACTTGCTATCTCATCATCCATCATTGGATGACTCACAAGAAGCAGCTCCACTGAAAAGCCTGTATCTGAGTTCCAGGGAGATGATAAGAAAACTCTGTCTCTGGGATTTTTGATACATGATGGTACCTGTGTCACACAAGCTCACCATCACTTGCCATTGCAGTCATAGAGTGAGCATACATGGATGAAGCCTTCAGCGGGTGACTTGGTGGGTGACTTCTTCTTGTCATAAGAAGAGCGCTGCTGGATCAGGCCAAAGGCCCATCTAGTCCAGCTTCTTGTATCTCACAGTGGCCCCACCAGATGCCTCAGGCCAGGGAGCACTGAAGCAGTGGTGTTGCTCCACCCCCACATGAGGGGGCCGCCGACGCGATGCTGCCCACGTCGTGATGTCAGCACGTGGCTCCAATCACCCCCCTGCTCCAATCACCCCCAGTGAGGGCGGGCGGGAGGGCCGAACCGCAGCCAAGATGGCTGCAAAGAAGGGTAAGCGCCCCACAACATTCCGCCCCCTCCCCCACAAAATTCCTCCCCCTCCAAAGCGGCACCTGGTGCCCAGGGCACCAGGGGCCCCCATCAAACGACGCTACTGCAACAAGATACCTGTATCCTGTTGCCACTCCCTTGCTAGTTCATCTTGAACCCTCTCATTCTATTGCAGCATATCCCATGTGTTTTGCCATGTTCTAAAGCATTAGTACTGGTCATTTATGAAGAAAAACAAAACGTCTGACTCACTTTCTTTTGGATCAGAAACAGTTGCCAGAGCATATTTCCAAAAATGTGACCAAGGAAATACTGTATTGGTCTGAGTATAAGACTCACTTTTTTCTCCTAATTTAAGTTTTTTAACTAGGGGTGCGTCTTATAATCAGGCTGTTGCAATTTAATGCCAGTGATTTAATTAAAAAAAATTAATAGCACCAAACTTTAAGGGTGCGTCTTATAATCAGTTGCGTCTTATACTCGGGACAATACAGTATTTTTATTTTCAGAAGCACCATAGATGGTGTATCAGTTGGTTGTATGTGGGTGGGTGGGTGTCTTTTCCTACAGGATTCAGAAGCTTTCGCGCCATCCCATGTGCTGGAAAGGGCACCATGACTCTCTTTCCATTTCAAGTTCTTCTGCTGTACAAGGAAAATATTGTAAATGTTTTCCCTTCAGTTTTGAGCATGCACAAAACATGCTGTTGCAATTATGGCTCCTATTTAGAAATCACAAATACCCTCCTGGGTGACATTCCATTTCAAAAGATACAGGTATACTCTTAGGGGTAGTATTTAAATTCATCTAAAACACCAAGAAAAGTTCATTGATGTATGAAGCCAATTCCAACAATGAATAAAGGAACACTGAATGCTCAGTCTTCCATGCCAAGCAATTTTTAACCAGTTCTATTTGAATTCACTTTACCCAACCTTTCACTCTCAAAAGTTTGTTTCCCTACACAGGGGATGCTTTAAATTTTAAAAGATGGTTCCATCAACTGCACAAAACTCTTGCTTCTGTACAGTCCTGAAATCTTTAAAGATTTGGCTCTCAATCAAAACACAGACAGACTTTGTACCTGGAATCCATCCGTCTATTTCACGGCCTACCTGAATATTGAAAGTTCACCACACTCTTGGAGGACCTGTTGATGCAGGTAAGATGGTGAGGGAGGAGGGAAGAGGTGGGGAGAGGGTGGAACACGGAAGTGATGGGGCGGGGATGGGTGAATCAAGCCTGGAAGGGGGGCAGATTTGACGGTAGTGGCCACCGGTAGTGGCGCAGTGCGTGTTCTTCAGCTGGCAGCTTGGCCACTTCTGACTAGGTCAAAAGTGGTGTTTTCGCACATGCACACAACGCCGCTTGAAGCCTCTTGTCCTCAGCGGCGTTGTGCGCATGTGCGAAAATGCAGCTTTTGGCCTAGTCAGAAGCGGTCAAGCTGCCTGCCAAAGAAGTCACATTCATAACCCTCTCCCGGCTTGTACTGGAGCCGGGCAACTGCAGGGGGTGACGCACGATGGCATCAGCCCAGTGAGGGTGACGCGCGGTGGCAGCGGGGGTGAGCAGTTTGCTGGGGGGTGGCACGCCACACAACGTCGGGCACGTCACCTCCCGGCGCGTCACCCCCTCCCAGTTTTTCTGCAATTTGATATTTTCTGCAATAATAATGATGTTCTGCAGTTTCATGTTCTGCAATATGAAATAATGGACCCAAATGCTAAAAGGGATATCAGAACAAAATATTTTTTTTCTCCTGTTTCATTGAGTTCACGGTCACAACCCAATGTTGCTATGGCAATGGTAGAAAAGAAATTGATTTAGTTTTTGATCCTATACAATTAAAGACAGAGGTTTTCCCTACTGACCTGAACAACAGGATCAAGTTGTTGATCTACTGTATTATTGGTGTGTGTGTGTGTGTGTGTGTGTGTGTGTGTGTGTGTGTGTGTGTGTGTGTGTGTGTGTCTGTCTGTCTGTCTGTCTGTCTGTCTGTCTGTCTGTCTGTCTTTCAAATATAGCTGCATATAGGACTCTTTATTCCAAGATATTTCTCAGGATGTGACCAGATTTCCAACTCTAATAACAACTGTGCATGTGAAGTTTGGAGGAGGAACAGGCTGCCTTGATTTATTGTTATATGGAAGACATGTATGATTCTCCCATAGCACGTTATGGTCAGTGTTATGGCACACATATGCTGGCCAAAGCTGATGGGAAGGGGTGGAGAGGGGACAGCCCAATCCACCATAACTCCCTATGTGGCGATGCAGTAGCTCCAACATGGCATCCGCTGTACCCCGCAGGGGTGTCTTGGCATGTTGAGTCCTCCTTGGAGTAAGGAAATGTTTGTTCATTTGATAAGTCCCAGCTGCTGCCATGGGTCAACTCGGATCAACTTTTGGCACAAGTCCGTGTTAACCCATGAAGGTGAATCAGGCCCAGGAAGAGGATTAGAATTCTGTGGGCACCACTGCCACCAAACCTGCCCTTCTTGGGCCCAATCCGTCCTCCTTCTGTTCTATTTCCTCCCTGTTCCATCCACCTTTGTCCTGTTCCACCCCCTATCCACCTCTCTCCCGACCCGGGCGTGGCTTTACCTGCACCAACAGGTGTCCTCAGTCCATCTTTCCATGGGTCCAACCGCTCATTGCTTGCAGCAGCTGCCAGGCCACACGCTCCGGCACAGTCACGTTTGTGACAGTTGCAAAGCACATTATGCCAGTGGAATGTGCATTCTGTCAACAGAACGTGCCCATGGGATTGGGCTGTTATTTGGATCTCCTCCCACACGTGCAGCTGCGTATATAAAAAGCGATCAGTTGCATCTAAACTTATTGCATATAGTTATCTGACAATTAAATGATTTTACACAGTTAATCAGGAAGGTGCTGGTGAGATAGACAGACAGACAGACAGACAGACAGACAGACAGACAGACATGTGTATGGAAAAATTCTATTTGCTAGCGGTGAAGTTTGTTTTTAAGCTTCAATCTTTAAATATCTTTACCTGTGGGTGAAGGAAAAGAGAGTCAGCCAGCACTTAGCCACTTCCTGAGGTCCACCGGTATTCAGGATCTATGTTAAAGGATTCTTTACGATAACAAGCATGTTTAATTCCCTACAGGACGTGATCTGTCCTCATTTGTCTGTACAAAGTAGGGTAATAGAATCATTTTTCTTTGTGGTTTGGCCAAATGGCTGTTCATTTCCTTCACAGAGAGCAAGGTTTGAAAATCTTCCACCCAGACTTCATTAGCATAATAAAACCTAAGCAGTCTTATAGAGGAGAAGTGATTATATAAACTAATTATGATTTGTATGTTCTTCTGTTGAACGCTCAGAGGGTTTCATTTAAAAAAATGCAAAAAAACCCTAGTTCTGGTAGATTAATGTTTTCTTATATATCACAAAGGATTTGGAAATTAATTGTAAAGTAAAAGAGTGAGCATTCCATTGTTCTTCTCTACAGTAAACGAGGAATGGGATGCCATCTGACAAGCTTCTTTGAAGGTTTCTCAGTATTTGTTATAGAACATTTCTGTGGAGCATACAGACAATTTCAGTACAGACCTATATTTCCATGTTGTGTTGTTAGAGTCAGTGTAGTGTAGTGAGTAGGAGTGTTGAACTCAAGGACGGCCCATCTATGAGGCCTGATCAGCAGTGGATTGCAGGAGGCAAGAGGGGGGGATTCTGGGTGCCCTTCACCCCACGTCTGCCACCACAGCCATGTTCTTCCAGCCCGCCACAGATGCAATCTGCATTGATCCACTGTCTGCCCACTAAAAGCAAATGGAATGCAGATCATCCAGAGGCGTCGCTCCGGTAGGGGCGGGGCCGTATGTTTCTCTCGTCCTAGTCCCGTTTACCAAGCGAGCAGGAGGCGGCCCTGCCCCCTCACTGTCGGAGCCATTCCCCTGCGGAGAAAGCAGCAGGCAAGAGACCCTGCCTGCTGCTTTCTCCACACGAGAAAGCTGAGCTAGAATATTGGAAAGTGGGAGGAGCAAAAGGGTGGCTCAGTATTGGAGTACTGAGCTAGAATATTGGAAAGTGGGAGGAGCAGAGGGTGGCCTATTATCAGGTAAGGGGGGGCAGCATTTGGCATGCCACCTGAGACATCAGGAGGTCTTAGGTCTGCCCTGCCTGGTGCAGTTTCTTCAAACATGGAAGTGCGATCCTTCCGGTTTGATTTATAGGGACCACACCAGGAACAAAGTAAGGGGCTTTTATTTTTGTGGGTGTGCAGAGATGGCAGCGGCAGACCCGAGGCAGCATAAAGGGCTGTTCCAGATCATGTCATCCCTGATTGAACTTGCTTAGGAGATCTGGATTGAAATCTCTGCTTAGCCATAATGAAACTCATTGGGTGACCTTGGGCCAGTCACCATCTCTTATACCAGGGCTGGCCAACCTTCTACAATTAGGGCCTCTGAGTTCTTAAGAGTTGTGTAGAAGACAGAATCTTGGCAGCTGCCATTGCTGATGGTGCTGCTAAAGCGGCTGCACCTGCTGAAATGCCCTCACCTCTACAACCATTAAAGGGCCAGGAGCATTCATGTTGAAAGGTTGGCCACCTATGTCTTATACGAACCTATCTACGGTTCAGTGTCATTGTGAAAATGAAACAAAATAAAGTGAGACAATACCATAGTTACTCCTTGAGCGTCTGAAGGATGGACAGGATACAAATAGATCTAGAATACATACAAGCACACTAAATAGATGAATGGCATCTTTCTCATTTTTGCTAGTTTATTGTGCCATATAAGCCTTTGTATTGGATCTCTTGATTGAGTTTCCTGGAGTTGTTTGCTTTCCAAGCATCCATCTGCAGTGTCCCATACATCTAAAATATTCCTCTGCCCAACAGTAAAATCTTATAGTAACACTAACATTTTCTTGTCTATTATTGACCTAAACCTGACCTGTGATGACTGCTCTTCAGCAAAGTTTTAGACAAATGTTACAATTTGATTGCATCATCCCTATTTAAGGCTGTTTCTCCAAAGGCAGCTTAATTCCAGATGGCGGCCAGTCACCATCTGGTCTGTATTGACTTTTCTATTATCCCTAGCTTGGAGATTCTCCCTGGAGATCTGCCAGTCTGATCTGAAGCCACATTTCCCATTCTGACTCAGTAGGCACAATCTATCCTATTGAAATTGATGGCAAAGCTCCCATAGCTTTGAATTGCAATGGATTGTGCCCAATGTCTTCTATTATAATTAATCCTGGAAAAAACACATAAGATGCCACATGGGGATATGCCTTCAAAACTGTCAATTTTACTCCCAGTACTTATGTTAGGAAGCCCATCAGAAGAGGGGTTTCCCAACTCATATATTGGGAGCTCATGCAGAGCCCCATGCTATACAGAGGGTCACCATATCCGCTGATTATAATTGCAAAAATCCTCCTATTCGATTATGATAAACATTATGGTTCTTTGAAAGCTCCTTAATCATCAATCACTACAAAAATAAAATAATATTACTCAATATCAAGAGCTAAGACCTTTTCTACAATGTTCGTGTTGACTTATATCCCCAAAGATACCTTCTCAATATACTTCCACAAGATTTCATCATTAATTTTAGGGACAACATGTTTGTAGGGGTTTTAGGGACAACATGATTGTAGGGAGCATACAATCTAATGAAGTGTTTACCTGAAAACACCTTAAAGACCAACAGCCCAATTTTATCCTTGATATGCGAGATATATTTCATTGCTGCAGCTGCTCTGACAGTCTGAAAATATTGGTGTTCCAAGATGGACGGGGACTTTTGGAGGTTCTGTTCTATGCAAAAGGTCACAGGTTCCCCAGTCACTCTTACCAGTAAACCACCTTATATGCAGCAGATATAAAAATAAGTAGGAAAAAATGCCAGCTCACCACGTTGGCAGAGGAGTCTAAAGCCCAGTGACTCCCAGTGATGTAGACTTGAGTCTATTGAGTTGGACTCAAGTCGGACTCAAGTCACGTCAGTGACTTGACTCGGACTTGACTCGGTGATTGTAAAAGACTCGAAAGACTCAACTCGAGACTTGGAGCCTTTTACGACAAGTTGAATTTTATTTAGGTTTAAACCCGTTTCCCCCATTAAACAGATAGATAGGAACTTGCAACTCGCAACCAAAGACTTGGGGGAAAAGACTTGGGACTTGACTCGAGACTTGGAGTCAGAGACTTGATCCGCATCCCTGGTGACTCCTGGTTCCAACAACCTTGTAGAACTTTTATGAGAAAATGAAATACTAGGAACACCTCAGAAGTCATTTAGGGTAATGAGGCTCGCTTCTCTTTTTGAACCCCCCTCCCCCAGTGCTTCTCTTTCCTTAGGAGCCCATGTCACTATTCACACCCCCATTTTGCCGTTTCTTCCATTGGTTCATTGGTTCTTCAAAGGATGTCAAAAACCTGAGGCAGCAAAAATATGTGAAGTGGAAGCTTATGAATGATCCTGCCTCGGTCAAGGGGAGAAAAAAATGAGATTATTTTAACAAGCTCATCTTAGAGCCAGAGGCAGCCCTTAAAGGCTCTAAGCAACCTTTAAATGTTATTTAGTACCCTCGTTTATTACTGAATTTAACATATTTGAATATCTCCTTTGGCTTTGGAGAAGCTCTCTCAGGACATGAGAAACTTCTCCAAAGTCTCATCTTACGTTCTGTGTGGTCTGTGATTGACCTCACAGAGCAATCTCCCCAGGAAAAATATAATCTGCTTTTCTCAGAGAATGCTGCGGCAAAAGTCATCTGTCTGCTGGACAGTGAATATTTTATTGGGGAAGTGAAACTGACCACCAGTTAAAAGGGATTTTGCAATCTCTTTTAATTGAGTGACTGCATGTATCAAAAAAAAAGAAAAAAAAAGATTGTGGGCTGTTCACAGGCAATCTCCCAACATTTATGGAGATTTGCAGGAATTTTCTTCTTATAACTTTTTCAATGATTTATTTCTAATTTGAATCAGAGTCAACAGCATAGTCACTGAACGAGTCAATCGGAACAGGTTTGACCATTGTTGTTTGACCTTGCTAAGGATCAAAATGCTGTCCTTATAATACATTTTTGCATGTTTTGAGGTATACTATTTAAAGAATAGGCCAGCGCTGGTGCAGTGGGTTAAACCGCTGAACCATGAGTTGTCGATCGAAAGGTCGGCAGTTCGAATCCGCGATGGGGTGAGCTCTTGTTGTTTGGCCAGCTCCTGCCAACCTAGCAGTTCCAAAGCATGTTAATGTGAGTAGATAAATAGGTACCGTTTGCAGGAAGGTAATCAGCGCTCCGTGTTCCAGCCGCATGCTACTCGCTGCAGCAAGGAGAGTCATGCCGTCCACATGACCACGGAGGTGTCTTCGGACAATGCTGGCTCTTCGGCTTTGAAATGGGGATGAGCACCACACCCTAGAGTCGGACACGACTGGACTTAATTGTCAGGGGTCACCTTTACCTTATTTGAAGAATAAATTGCATTTCTTGCTTGTGACCAGTACCCTCCCATATGTGACCAGTAATTTTGACGGGCAGCCCAATCTTGCTCCACTGGACTAGGGAGTTATAAGACACGTTTTCAGCACCCTAGGAGTAAGCAACCCCAGCATGGAGGCTGGCACTGTTTACTCCACTGCTGTCCTGGACCCGCACCCACCAATGCAAGTGAGTGCTGTGCCAGTCAGTGCAGGGGTTGTGGGGATGGTGGGCAGGGGTGGCAAGGGAGGGAGACATTGGCTGGCCCAGGCAATGGGAGGGAGTGGGGATATCGGCGGTGGGTTGTGTTGATATCCTATGACCCATCGCAGCCCAGGCTGGCCTTACATGGCCTCCCCAGAAGCACGGCAGCTTCAGAGCTAGTGTGCATCCAAGGCCCATTGTGGCTTGCTCCGCTGATTCCCGAGATGAGCACAGGCCATGTCGGTGCAAGCCGCAATGTGCACAGGATGCAGCGGCCAGCCATTTAGGCCTGCTGTGCATTCTTGAGCAGGATTCCACCAATAGTGAAGTCCCACTAATATTGGGTGTTATTCTACAATCACTGGTAAGGCACAGATCAGGCCTTCTGTGGAGGTTTAGGCCCTAACCCAACATATCGCACACAGACTATTTTTCCCAAAACATCATATCGAACTTTCAATACAATTCCAAATTAGTTTTGCATTCCAATCCCCCCCAGTTCCAGTTTTGCACTGCCTGAATAAACCAGGTGATTTCTACGTTGCCCCCCTGTTTTGATTACTCTTAGTCAAGTAGGACTTTTTGTTTCAATAATTAAATTAATGGGCCTGAACAAAGTATTCTCCTTCCTGAAGGATAAGAGCATTTCTGTTGGATGAAAATGTGGGACCTAGTATCAAGACTGATTCTTATCAATCAATTTGTATTGTGGAGCACATTCAACAATCTCCCTGCCCCCTAGTCTCAGCAACCCACTCGCTGAGTATATGTGACTGCCCTGAACAGTCCCAGTAGAGAAAAATAAGAGGGAAAATGGGGAAAAAGAACATAAAATGGTATAAAGATTAGGGCCCCAATAAACAGAAAGGTGTTTAAAGAAAGCAAGTATACAGCACCCTGCCCCCCGGTGAGCTGCAGCCAGTGGTGTTGCTGGAAGGGGTGCAAACTGTAATGTGTGAAGCATACCACAAAAAGATTCATTTGCCTGGCCTCTCTGTGATCGTTCTCCATCCTCCACGAGTACCCCTTCAGTAGGGACATGTCTTACGACCTGGTCTCTGAGGGCATGGGAGGGAGGCATGACACACCTTGCAAAGACTTGTCATGCAATCAACAGAAGGATTATGGCAGGTTAGTTAAGGTCATGCTGATTTCAGTGCCACACTGGCTCTTTCCATTGCATATTTCTTCTTTGTTGCAGAGGGATATGGATATTTACTTGCCTGCATTGTGAGACATAATCTTATCTCTTGGAATTACCTACTTGAGCAAAAATGGCGTCAGTGAAGCCAAGACAATTTCAGTTGTGCTGGAGCACGAAAGGTGTGACTAAGTACAATCAGGTCCTTGATTCTTATGAAATGCCCGACAATGGAAGGCTCTATGAGAGTTAATTACCATTGATTTGCTTATTCCCCCTGCTTAAAAAAGAAATCAGCATCTAATTTTGTGGTACATTTCATGCAGGTTGGCAATTACATAAAGGTTAACATTCAGGAACTAGCAAATACATTTCTAGAACACTCACAGTGCAATCCTGTCTACTTTTAGACTGGCGGAGCAATCGCTCCGCTGGTCTAAGGTGTCGCAAGCATGGTGGAAAGCACATTTACGGCACCCAGAGAGTAAGCAGCACCTGTGCCTCTCTGCTAGCGCCACGGGACACACGGGCAGGGGGAGGGTGGAACAGGGCGTTTCGGGGCAGTGGGATTGGTTGGCCAGGCCTGGGAAGGGGGAGGGATCGGCGACGGCCACCTCTACCATATCCTATTCCCCTTCCCAGGCCTGTTGGGCCTTACGCAGGCCGATTGAACATGCACCAGCAAAATAGCTGGTGCATATTTGAGTAGAGTACACCCATTGGGGAGGCTGGGACTGTAATCTGGGTAAAAGATATGTGTTGTAGGGATATGTGCTGTTCTTCCATGTCATCATCTTCCTTGACTAAAGCTTACAGCCACAAATGAAGGCAGACTTGGGGCGTAGACAGACTTGGTAAAACATGGCGGAAATAATTTGAATGCTTATTTGTGTATTCTATGGCATTTGTTTTCAGGGAAGAAAATGTATGTTTGCTTCTGATGTACTTACTTGACCTAAGCCCTCTAAGGGCCACTAAAATCCATGCACTTTTAGTGCATTTCACTCTGCAATGGAGTCTGATTATAACAGACTGCACGCCTAGAATTAAAGGACATAATAAAACATTGACCATGTAAAAAAATGTTGTATAACAAAAGAAAGTTCCCATTGTTATACTTTCGCAAGTTGTCACAACGTGACCAGATTGCAGAATTAAAAATTTGCATACTGCCAGGAAACTCCGTCGTTTAAAACAATTTATTTTTAGTAAAATAAACTCAATAGGTGTTACAGGCTTTTGACGTTTCGCCAGCAAACATTAGTGGCATCATCAGAAATCCCCAGTACCAACATGAAACAGCCTTTAAAATACAACTGTAAAACCCCGGATGTATTGCAGCTCCCTGTATTCGGCTAGCAATCTGCCCCAGCTGATTAAGGCAATACATTAACAATACAATAGCCTAATTGCGCTGATTGGTAGGTTCAGGGGGAAACCTGGCCCCAATAGATCGTCCTGTGCTGGCAAACACGGTTAAAGGATCCTCCTGTAGTTAGATTATTAAATACTTCCCCTTGTTTAAACGTATGCAAATTTTTAATTCCTATTTTTATATTCCTTATACTACATAAATTAGTGAGTTTACTTCTCATTTTGCCAACAGTATCAGAAAGTGATGGTTTGGCAAAATGTTTCAGCCAGTAACTTCCTAAATATCACAAAAATATGTTTGAAATGCAAAGCAGGCATTCAGAGGACTTCACAAATCTTAGATGTGCTCCAGCCAAATTTATGCACCTTGCAGTCTCCTCAGTTTCAATGCATGTTATTTACAGTGTAATCCTATGCATGTCTGCTCAGAAATAAGTCTCTTTCCATTCAATGGGTCTTACTCCTGAGTAAGTATGTCTAGGATTGCAATCTTAGACTGCAGTACTATGCACACTTACCTTGGACCAAGACCTACTGGTCTCAATGGCATTTGAGTAAAAAGAAATGCTTAAGAGTCTGCTGTAAACCAAATGCTTTACTGCCTCATTGAAATCAGTGGGACCTAAAAGTATCTCCATTTTGTTGGATCATGTCCATTCCTTGGCTGCATATTTTGTCTATGCATCACTTTTGACAAGTGCCTTTCATGCAATGCTTTAACTTAAACGCCTGAATAACATTTGGGAGCCATAATTTGTCCTTAATAACAATGCAATAGCACAGTGGCAATTCAGTTGTGTCCCAAATAGACCATGATCAGGCATCATCCATTTCTGAAGGACAACCATATGGATATAAATTATCAGGGATGTCAGGAGAAGGTTTATAGATGGATGAGATTCAATCATTGGAATGTTACACTTCAAAGGATATGTATAACAATCCAGTCTAAATGGTAGGAACACTGAAGCTTCTTTTAAACCCAGGGCGGTTGTAGCATCTCCATGAAATGTTGTTGTAAGGATTAAATAATGAGTGCTTATGAATATGGAGCTACAATGTCAAAATGGGGTTTCTTTTTTATTCATACATCACAGGATCCTTTGCAGAGCTTTCCTACTGAAGTAATGGGGAATCTCACATATGAAAGAATTTTGTGTGCAGAAGATCCTAATGCGCTGTACTGATATTGTGGTAAGCAAATGCAAATGAGGACATTGAAAAACACCTTTCCTTTCTGACAGTGTAGCAGCACTGCTTGCAGAAATGTCTGCTCACAGCGCAATCCTATCCAACTTACACCACTGGTGTAACCAGCGGTGCAGCGAGAACAGGAGGCCCCAGGAGGGAAAGGGGATTCAAATCCCCTCCAAAGGGGGATTCAAATGGGATTTAAATCTCCCCTCCCCTCCAAAGCCTCCCGCCATGCCCTCCCCCACTGGTTACACCGGTGGTGTAAGTTGGATAGGATTGCGCTGTCAGTCATTTAAATTTATCTCACGGTTAATATCATTATCCCTCGGTTAATGTCATCACATAGTCAAATATGATTGACTACATGGTGTTGTGACGTCAACCTCTTAGACTGTGGTTTGGATCCAAAGATGTGGTTGAACATGCCCAGTGACAGATCCCCAACCATATCACCAACAGTGTTTCAGGCTTTTGAAAAGCAGTTTGTAATATGACCTGCAAATCTGGCACTTAAAAAAAAAGAATCAAAGATTTTACTGAGCATACCCAAGCACATCTTTTAATCCAAGCTTATGCAGAGCCGTAGCCAGCTGGGGGGCCGGGTCCTCGGCGCCCCCCCATAAAACTAATTAGCATAAATTATGCTAATTTTTCCGGCCGCTTTTTTTGCCGATTTTCGGCGATTTTAAACCTAAAAAAAGGGGTATTTTTAAAGTATGTCTGCTTTGCGGCACTTAACTTGTGTATAGGAGCCTCCAGCGAAGCGATCGGCTCTCTCCAGCGACGACGTTCTCTTCCAGGGGCGCAGATCGGCGATCGGAGATCGCTCCTCTGCGGCCCATGACTTGAACTGCTCATCGTAAGCTCATCCTTTGAGTTCGTGCATGCGCATAGCAAACAGCCATTCACGCATGCGCGAACTCAAAGGATGAGCTTACGATGAGCAGTTCAAGTCATGGGCCGCAGAGGAGCGATCTCCGATCGCCGATCTGCGCCCCTGGAAGAGAACGTCGTCGCTGGAGAGAGCCGATCGCTTCGCTGGAGGCTCCTATACACCAGTTAAGTGCCGCAAAGCAGACATACTTTAAAAATACCCCTTTTTTAGGTTTTAAATCGCCGAAAATCAGCAAAAAAAGCGGGAAAAATTCAATTTTTTCCCGCTCTCCTCCGGAGCCTCCCGCCCCCCCAGGAGCCTCTGATCCCTTACGCCCTGGGGCCCACCGCCCCAGGGCCCCAGGTCAGCCTACGCCCCTGAGCTTATGTAACTGGATATGAATCATCCACAAAGAAAAAAGAAGTGATCAAGGAAAAAAAATTACACTGAAGCAGCAGTTGGAGAAAACAATGACACTATCAGCTCAGTCCTACCCAACTTACACCACCGGTGTAACTCGGCGCAATCCTATCCAATTTACACCACTGGTGTAACCCAGTGGTGCAGCGAGAATGGGAGGCCCCAGAACGGAAAGGGGATTCAAATCCTCTCCAAATTTGATTCTGATTTGAATCCCCTTTCCATTCTGGGGCCTCCCGTTCTCGCTGCATCACTGGGTTACACCAGTGGTGTAAATTGGATAGGATTGCGCCGAGTTACACTGGTGGTCTCTGGGCTCTCTCTCTCTCTCTCTCTCTCTCTCTCTCTCTCACACACACACACACACACACACACACACACACACACACACACACACACACCGTGATTTTTGATGTGAAAATTGAAAGGGGAGAATGCTTGGCATTGCTTTATTCAGGACATCCTTAATAAACGTCCTCTTCTGCTTGAGCAGAATCCCTAGATGTCAACAGAAGTCTTTCATATTAGAGGATGAAATATAATGATATACTCATACATAGAAAGATTGGTTTGACAGAAGTCCTTGCCATTCAAACTATTATTGTAGTCAGGTTAATGGTAATTATCTCTCTGGTCACTTCAATGTACGTAGCAATTGTATTAAGACACAACCTATTTCAAGGGATGACTAATGGACCAGTCATTAGAGGTGTCTTTAACTTTTGTTCCAGATCGGTAATTAATGGCATGAGATGCCCTTGTGAACCAGTTCCACTGGAATGATTGCGATAAAATCAGTCCACCTAATATGATATTCGTGTAGATTGTGCGACAGAATCCAGCTGAGTCATAATTTTGTAGCTGAAAAGGCACTGATGTCAAAGCTTGGAGATTTTTTTTTAAATGAGATGAAAATGTGTAACATATGGCAAGAAGAAAATTACGTTTTCAGGTCTAATGAGTCACACTTTCTGAAGATGTGTCATATTCTCATATTCTCTGGGGACAGTATTCCTGAATGTGTGGGTATTTCTATCTTTATATTTTGATGTAGAAATTTAATTATTGGTTTTTTTTGTTGCTCGTGTCCATAACAAGTCATATAACATATGATATAGACAAATGGAGATACACACACATACATATATGGAGATCAAGCTGTAAATGCATTTCTAAACAGCACAATTTTCAATAAACCGCCCATAGAAGTTATTTCTACCTTACCAACACTGGTTCTTATCTACAACAACTTCACTTTTAACCTAAAACACTGCCTACAGATACAAGGTACAGCTATAGGGACAGGCATGGTTCCATCTTATGCCAGTCTATTCACTGGCACATTTGAATAAGCCATTCTTAAAGAAGCCAGATGCAGCCTACATGTTTACTGCTGACATATTGATGACGTCTTTGGAATGTTGGCCAATGGGAAAGAATTTGGAACAATGTAATGGCAACACCATCAATCTGGCTGCTGAATCCACATGTAACATCGCTATGGAAAATTCACAAATTCCCTTCTATGATGTTCTCTTTGACCATAGAATAAACAAGATTGAATTTGTAACAGATCTATATTACAAACCAACTGATGCTCACATATACTTGAAGTAGACTTAGACAGGAACATAATGAGCAGCTTGGCTCTCAGGATTGAATGTATATGCAACAACAATGATAAATACTACAAAATAACAAATGAACTTGTGGCTCCAAACCTCTGCACCAAACCTCTGCACTCATCCAGCAGCAACCAATGGCACCAGAGGCGTCGCTGTGGCGTGGCGAGGTGTGTGGGGCCCCCCAGGTGACGCACTCACACACGTGCAGAAAGGTGACGCGCTCACATGCGCGCGTCGCCTGGAGGCCTCCCGCCTGCCTTGCCAGGCCAGCTCCGGGAGCCCCCTCAATCGGGAGAGCCGGCTCGGGGACATCTTCCCCGGCCGGCTGCCCGGGGCCTTCTGAGGAAGGCCCGCTGCGAGAACAATATTTATACCGTTCTTTTTGCGCATGGGCAGACTGTTACTGAGGGAAAATGGCTCCTCAGAAGGCCCCAGGCAGCCGGCCGGGGAATACGTCCCAGAGCCGGCTCTCCCGATTGGGGGGGCGCCTGGAGCGGCCCCCTGTTGGGCGCCCAGAGCGGCGACCCCTCGGGCACCCCCCCAAATCGTGGCATTCCCATAAAGAGGGGTGTCGGGGGAGGAGTCACTAGGTGACGTGCGCGTCCCGCTCTGGTGCAGCGCGCACCCTAGTGACGCCACTGAGTGGCACTATTTCTACTCCCTCCTTGACTACTCATTTGATTGGTGAAACTGCAGCTTATTTGAAAGAGCTGCATGCATGGAATTCTAGCTGTTTGGTTTGGCTGTGAAAATGCAAGAGCAGCACCTATTTGCATGCATGATTCTCCATCTCATGATGGATATGAGCACAGATTTTTACTTCTTTGCATATATGGCCTCTACAGGGATTGGGACAAAGGTCTGCTTATAAATAAAAGTTCCCTTTTAGTTTTAAGAGCCAGATAAAGTATTTACTACTAAGTTGTCATCTGTTCATGTTTTTGTAAAATAATATTTATCAGGAATTTTATATCTTGTGTTTCTACCATGAACTCAAGGTGGCATACATGGGGGCTTCTCGGTAATCATCTATTTGTGGTACTAACTAGATCTAGACTTGCTTAGCTTCAAGAATGTGGGTGCATCACATGCCTTTAGACCAGATGTTCCAAAACTTTCCCCCCTTTTCAGCATAAGTATTTGCAGGGTGTGTGGCTACGGCAGCGACAGGGTTTTTTTTAGCCCTACCTGGGGAACTTGCCAGGCCTCCAGGGGGTGCGGGGAGCCTGCAAACCCCTCTGTAGGCCTCCCCGCACCTTAAAACGGCTCCAGATCATGACCCACTTCCAGCATTTTGGGACAAAACTGCCACCACAGATGGAAGGAAGGATCCTGTGCACAGCAGCAGCGAAGAAGAGTTCCGCCAATGCCACTAAATTGGCAGGGTGGGTGGATCGGGGTGGAATGGGGGGAGGTCTGAGGGTATGTCAGAGGCAGGAAGGGGTGGCACCCGGTGTGGGCAACTTGCACCGGATGCTATCCCCTCTGGAGCAAGCTGAAATGCCCCCTTTGTCTCCCTGGACTTGCTCCAGCTAAAGCGCTAGTGCAGGTCCAAGGAGATCCATTGGCTGTTGAGGGGCTTATGGATAGGTAAGGGAAAATATTTTTCCTTACCACTATCAAGCCTCCTGTCCTGATCGCAACCCCTCCCCCACCATAGCATGCAGCACAGCCTGTTTTGGCATGGCTGCATGCTATGGCAGGGGAAAAGATAGGATTGGGCTAGTGGGTTCAAAATTACCATGGATTGTCCACTTTAAATGGCTTGGCATGTGGACTGTACAGATGGCAAATACATGGTTATATACAACATTTTAACCTCCTGTGACTTTCTCACAATGAAAGAAAGATTTTTTAGGACCAGGCCCAGAGTAAACTCTTCAAATCCCAACAAAAACTTGCCTGCAATTTTAAAATCTGATAAAACCATGACATTCCCTGATAGAATTTTAAAATAAAAATATCCCACAAATATGAATGAAAGCCAGTATTGCAGTGTCTTTTAAAGTTATAAGAACCCAGCATGTTGCTAATGGGAAAAAAAAGATTACAGGCTGCACCATAACAAGATCTCATTATTATTAGACATGTCAACAGATAAAAGGTTTTTAATATTCATTTAGTCAGTCTTTGAACCAATTAATGGATTAATTAATTGATTACATTTAAATATATTTACATATTATAAAATATAATGAAAATACCTTTCCGAGGTTCTCAGCCAGCCAAATAGATTAGATCAGTGTTTCTCAAACTGTGGGTCACGACCTAATTTCTGGTGGGTCCCAGGTGATGGAAAGATCAGCTAAGTAATTGCCACAAACCCTGAGACTATTCAAAAACCAGATAGCTATTAATTGCCCTTCAAAGAGCTGAGCCCCTGCAGTTTGCAAGATAGCTGCTAATTTCCCTGCAAGCAGCTGAGCTCTTTACTTGTAAATAAATATATTTATTTCTAGATCACCTTTTAAAAAAATATTTTCCTAGATTGTCACGACGTGACCAGATTGTCGAATTAAAAATTTGCATGCTGCCAGGAAAACTCTGTCGTGTTAAAAATAATTTATTTCAATAAATAAACTTCATCTAACATCTGTGAAGTTTATTTATTGACATAAATTATTTTTTTAATACAATGGAGTTTTCCTGGCAACATACAAATTTTTAATTCAACAACCTTTTTTTAAGTTTCGTAAAGCTAGGTGGGTCCCAATACAGTGACATTTTAAAAAGTGGGCCCCAGTGCTAAAAATTTGAGAACCACTAGGTTAGATTAATGTGCACATTTCCATTGATGGATGATCTTTGGCAAGTCAGTTGTCCTCATTGAGGTGGCTGTCCTCAATCCCACAATGCACTAGAGCTGCAGAGGGATGACATCACACTATTTTCAAAATTCTGAATGTGGTGAAATATGGCACATAGAATAGTGAATACAGTATCAAATTCCACATTTTTGCAGTCAAAGCAACCAAAGAACATATTATAGGACCCTGATGGCGAACCTATGACACGCGTGTCACTGCTGACACGCGAGGTCATTTTGGGTGACACGCCAGTGTTTTTCCCCAGGGCCCCGACAGACCTTACATTTTTGCAAACGTTTTACAGACTTGTCTTGAACATTTAGGGCAGAGATTTTTGGCAGATCTCTTTTATTATCTAGTAAAACCCAGCAACAAATAAAATGAAATGTGTTCTATAGTTTTCAGTTCAGTTCAATTCAAAATTACTATTAAAAGTAGCAATAGTCAAAGTACAATTAAAAGTTCAGGGAGGGGGCGGGGCAGCGACACACCAGCAGAGTCAAGTTAGGCATTTTCAAAAATGTTGACTCACTAAGCCCAAATGGTTCGCCATCACTGTTATAGGACGTCAAATAGAATCAGAAAATAGAAATATAGGATTTTACCTTTTTATTTGCATGTTTCACACAAGGCACTGGGGGAGCTGAGTGGGTGCACCCTGTCCAGGCCACCAAAGTGGGTCGCATGCACGGGCCATGTGCCACTTAAAATGTGTCCGTGAGCCACTAGTGGCACGCATGCCATGGGTTGACCACCCCTGCTTTAAGGTGATGTATTTCCCCCTTAAAAGACAGCATTCTATGGTCTTGTGAGACTGGCTGGAAGAAAATTGCCTGAGAGGGAAAGCCATACTGAGAACCACCCCCTCCCTCATGACTTTTCGGCGAGGGCTCAAAACGTTTTTGTTTCGTCTAGCGTTTGGGTGATGGGTTGTAGTCTGCCTCCTGTGTCTCAAGATGCTCTGCCATGCTGCTTTTGTGCTCCATATTGGTCCCCCCCCCCGTGGATTTTATTGTTTTTAAATTAATGTATTGTTTTAAACTTTTCTGTATTTTAAACTATGTTTTTTATTTTTTGTTGTAAGCCGCCTTGGGCATTTGCCTCGGCATAGGATAAGGCGGGATATATTTTTTTAAAATAAATAAATAAATACACAGGGAGAACATTCACAGCCCATTCCAACCCAACTCCTCTCCAAGTCAGGCATAAGTGTGGCCTAAGTGCAGCCTACGTTAGGCAGAAGTTATGTCTGAGTTAGGTCAGAGGTATGCCTGAGTTAGGCAGGCTGCAGTTTCTGTGGCCCAGCAACACCCCAGGATCCAGGCAACACTTACCTCCCAGGCAGGCAGGCTCTCCAGGCTCGGTGTCTGGCTCGGGCATGTGCAGGCCTGTGTGTCTGCACATGTCAGCGTCCATCCATGGCAGCTGGTGCAGTGTCTGTCTCAGCCTGGTCGCAAAGGGGCTGACTGCAGGCAGGGGGGTTGCGCCAATCATGTGGTGGATGCAGGGCAGGTGACAGGTGAGCGAGGTGCCCGAGCCAGCTGCCACAGGGCACCCTGTGCATCAGCCACCTGCTGCAGGGGAGAGTGGCCATCCCCCCTCCTGCAGAAGGCGATGCCACCCCCATGCCACGTTGAGGCTGCACGTGGGAGTCATGGGGGGAGCGGGGGAGGGAAGGGAAGGAGGGGGGTGGGAACGTCACACACAAGGGGGGGCTCATGATGTCTGGAACTGCCTCTGACATGACTTGCCCGTGCGCTGCCTGAAGCCCTGGACCTCCATGGCCGAGGCAATGCCCACAAAGAAGGCATCCCGGCGTGCGTTCTGCTCTGTGCCCCGGCCAAGACCGAGAGATGCCTTGGGCTTGTCTGCTGCGAGCGTGAAGGGCTCACGCAGCTCATCACGCCCCCAGATGGGGCGACGACAGCGCCTCTCGGCAGGCACTCTGGCAGGGTGGGGGGTGGCCAGCAGCCATCATCAGGGAGTGGGAGGGGAGGCAGACACACAGGCAGGCAGACAGTGGGTGCTGGGGAGGGCCACGGGTGGGTCAGAGACAGACAGACAGACAGACAGACAGACAACAAGACTGGTGGGAGAGAGATTCCGAGAGAGGGGTCTGCAGAGACCAATAGGGACACAGGGGTTGCTCCGCAGATGAAGGCAATGCAGAAACAGGCGCCTCTTATGCAGACGGACTGTGGGCGGAAGCGGCTGCATTACGGGCGGATGCCCTGGCTGGCGAGATCCTCGGTTGCTGAGTGGCCACTACACAGATGCAGCGGCCACAAGCGGCCCCGCTATGGGCTCCGTGGCGCCTGTCACTGTTTGCCTGCCTGAGAGGCCCCCCCAACTCCCCCTCCCCTCTGTCCCATGGGGGTCTGGCAGCCTCCCTGCTGTGTTTTCCCTGGGAAGGAAGTGGCAGTCCCTGGAAGGGATTCATGCAGGGGCTTCAGTGCTGGTGGCAGTCTGTGTGTGGGGGGCAATGCTTGTGTAACATTGCGCACATATGTTTCAAGGGGGCTCTGCCTGAGGGGCATCTTTATTGTTCTGGAACGTTAGCTGAGAAGGCCAGGCGAGGCTGCCAGTGGTAGTCACAGCAGCCAATCTGAAAGCAACAGCAGCAGCAGCAGCACACATGCCCCATGGACCTGGAGACGCAGGCTCTCCCCCCTGTGGAACCACAGCCTGCTCCATAGAAAGGGGAGGGGCAGCAAGTAGGCAGCCAGGGAGGTGGAGCAGCAGCAGCAGCGCCGGCAGCTGAGGAGGGTTGCAGGGCTGGCTCTCTGACCTCTGGCAGCAGCGAGGCAGAGGACCGTGGGGCAACCAGACTGCGGGCCCAGGGGTGCTCCCAGGAAGTTAGGTGGTAGTGGACGTTCCTGGGGAGACAAAAAAACAAGGGGGTGTTACATGGCAGCTGGTGTGTGGTAGCAATCGCCAGTGAAGACAAGCCAGTGTGTCAGTTGCAAAAGCCTGCAGGGAGAGAAATAACACAGCTGATAGGTGTGACACACATAGCATGGTCTGAGCTGCTTACCCGGGTGTAAGGCGAGCATGATCCTGTAAGGGAAAAGGGTCAAAGAGAGAGAAGACAACATATATATTGGGTCACAACCATGGCAATCCTAGCAATACTGACCTGTCAGTTGACCCTGTGGAGAAAAAGGGGGGGGAACAGCTGGTGTCTACAGATGGTTAACAGCACCACCACACTCCTGGTGTTGTATGCTCACATGACAACAGGCGGCAATCCAACACAATAGTGGTAAAGCAGCATGTATCCTATATATCATAGCAGGCATTGCAGGCAGGCATCTGACTACTCATTGGTAAAGAGGCATTTCAGAGAAGGCATTGCAGGCAGATATGAGAGGGCACATTGGTAAAGAGACATTTCAGAGAAGGCATTGCAGGCAGCTATGAGACTACTCATTGGTAAAGAGGCATTTCAGAGAAGGCATTGCAGGCAGACATGAGCAGGCACATTGGTAAAGAGGCATATCATGGCAGGCTATGCAGGCAGATATGCGACAAGACATTGGTAAAGAGGCATATCATGGCAGGCTATGCAGGCAGCTATGCGACAAGACATTGGTAAAGAGGCATATCATGGCAGGCTATGCAGGCAGCTATGAGACAAGACATTGGTAAAGAGGCATATCATGGCAGGCTATGCAGGCAGCTATGAGACAAGACATTGGTAAAGAGGCATATCATGGCAGGCTATGCAGGCAGCTATGAGACAAGACATTGGTATAGAGGCATGTATCCTACCTATATTTCTATATGCAAAGAGGCAGATGTCAGAACACATGTCAGCACAACCCCTGCTCTTACCTGCTGGTGTTGTTGCCTGTGTGTGTGTGTGTGGGGGGAGAGGCTGGGAGAAAGACATGGGTTAGCAAATGGTAGCATGGAGACAGCTGCCCAGGCACAGCTGTAAACAGTTTGACCAAAGCCAGAACAGCCCTCTCTGCCCTTGAGGGGGGCAGACAGGAGAGAGGAGAAGAGAAGAGAGAAGTGGAGTATTTGTGAATTTTGCCCTCCACCGACAAAGTCCCACGTTGTGGCTGTGGGGGACAGAACCCCACGCCACGTGCTCAGAGAGAGAGAGAAAGAGACTGGGGGCCTGGGGCTGGGCTTTTGTGGGAAAGAGGCTGGGTGGGGCTGGGTGCTGATAGGCTCCCTATCTTTGGCATAACTCTGTCGGTTTCCAGACCTAGCAGGCCCAACTCCGTCCTAACTCTGACCTAACTCAGGAGTAGGGTGTTAGAAATTTTCAGGAGAGGGCTGGCTTGGGTAAGGTAAAATGGCTCCTATGGGTCTCCTCGAATTTGGGTCCACTTTTTTGGTTGACCTAAAATTTGTGTCAGTATTTGTGTTGGAGGGGGCGTGTCTGTGCTTGCCAGGGTCTGGAATCCAACGTTAATTGGTTGCCGCCCCCGTTACACCCACGGTCCGCCCATGGTCCGCCCACTTTTAGGTCAACTTTAGGTCTGACTTGTGCTGCTTAGCCCTTGGGTTGGAATGGGCTGTTCTTAGGCCGTCGGTCGTAACTTCGACCTAACTTTGACCTAACTTCGCCGTAAATGGTTGCGTTCCAGACCTAAAGTTGCCCTAAACGACTTAGGCTGACTTTAGGTCTGACTTGGGCTGCTTGGCCCTTGGGTTGGAATGGGCTGTCAGTCCCCCACCTGCATGCCATAGATTGGCACACACACACACACTTCACCATAGATTGGTGGGACCTGCATGCATCTGTCACCCTTATGTGCAGTTGCGTCCAATGTTGCGGCATGACACCCAGGTTGAAAAGACACAGTGACACTGATGCCATCCTCAAAGGCAAAATATTTGCTGCTGGCTTTCAGTACAAAATGGAAAGGAAGGCCAGCTTTAAGGAGGTTTTTCCCCCATCAAATTTGACAGAGGAAGGAGGAGGCCAGTATCCTTTCAAGAAGCCTTCTTCGCCCCATCAATTAATTATGGGGTCTGTGTGTGGATCTATGATTAGAGTTGATTAATCACCCTCATTAAATTATTGATTACATTTTGGGAGTCGACATTCCAATTTGAGGCATCTGAAGTTGACAACATAGAAGAAAGGGAGTGTTTCTTAACTTCTAGAGCATAAATCACTGTTCACTTTTATTGCTGTACTTGGACTAGCTCTCTCCCGAAATCCAACATTAATAAATCTTACCCAATTTTCTTCATCAAGTGGTTGGAAAGGATATGACAATTCCAGCTCAACCCCTAAGGCAAGGATTCTTAACCAGGGGTCTCCATACCCCTTGGGGGAATGGGAACCAAATGATGGGGGTATGGGACTCGATCGATCTCTGAACATTTTTTTTTAAATCTTGTTAGCTTAGATTATTAACTATCACCACTATCACTATGGATTGAAGCATTCTGTCCCTAGCTATTCATATGTAAAGTAAAACCAAGCTACTGACATCTTTTGAAGTCAAACTAGTACCTAATAGGACTGATGATGATGGTGGTGGTGGTGGTGATGATGATGATGATGATGATGATGATGATGATGATGATTTTGTCAGTCTGGCCGCTGGCCTAGGGGGTATGGGGGCATATTGGGCAATCCATTGGGGGGGCTGTAATTGTAAAAAGGCTAAGAACCCCTGCCCTAAGGCATGACCCTGCACAAACTGCACAAACTGAGCCACATACAGCAAATCTGCCATCCAGTGTAGTGTGCCACAAACAGGGCAGGGGTGAACAATGGGGCTCATGCAAGAGATGTCTGCATACAACAGTGGTCTAGGAAAGCAATCTGAGGCTGGAGAAGGTAAGTCAAATCAGTTTCGCCACAGCTGCAGAGATGGAAAAGGACATGCTGGCCTCTGTCTAGTGATTAGCATGAAGGAACAGTGGGTTAGAAACCATCTCTCCTACTTCTCTCCCACAGCTCACTTCTCTCTCCTGCAACCATCTCTCCCATGGCCCACTTCTTCACTTGAAATTCCATCCAGAAGTTCTTTTTACAAAATAGTGATGGGTTACACTACAGTAATACCCCTGTTATCGTGCCTATGAGGCTTCTCTTTAGTGGTGATTTCCTTATATTTAGCAGGGGGAGAGCAACTGTCCCTCTCTTCACCCCAGGACAGCATCTTTTCTTTTCAGGACATTCCACGACTGCCCATGACTTGCTTGGTCAGCAGATTTAAACATGTAAACAAGCTACGTCCTAGGATCTTCCTGGCTTCAAAGTAAACAAAGCAATTACTGAACGTAACACACCAACGTTGGCTTCCCTCATCAACTTCACTGTCAACTCAAGGGTGGTATGATACTTAAGTTACAGGCTTCCTGAGCAATCAAGGAGCCCTCTGCCACACCCTCTGCAGAGTGCGGAACCAATAGAGGCACTCATCTTGAGTTGGGGGTGGATCATTAAGGGCCATCAAGAAACAATAGAAAAGCTCTTGATGAGTTCACCACCCCAGTAGCCTCTATATAATAATAATAATAATAATAATAATAATAATAATAATAATAATAATAATAATAATAATAATATTATACAGTATTTATATACCGCCTTTCTTGGTCATTGGATTTCTCGTCCGACTTTAATCCATACATGGGTAGGATGTCCTAACCCCCCTTGCGGTTTTTTTTACAATATATATACTGTAAATGTCCAGTCTTTAATGAATGCCTACTTTCCAGGTGGTATCCTTTTTACAGTCTGACAATTCTGCTGGGTGGTGCCTCCCACAACTCGACAGATGCAGCTGGAAGCTCTTATCTCTCTTCCTGGAGGCTTTCACAGCTTTTTGCCGGTGGCGTGTCTTGAACTTATCTCGAACAAGATCGCGAGATCTAAGATGGTGCCGCTGAAAAAAGTACAGTTTGGAAATGGTAGCAGCGGAGTGGTGGGGGCAGTAGCTGGAGTCCTGGCCGGCTCCAGAATGGCATCAACGTGGGCAGTGGCTATGGCAACAGCAGCGGGAGCGGGACAAGCGAGTGGCGACGGCGGCAAAATGGCCATTTTCATGCCCACAAATAAAAAGTCTGCTGCCCGTTGCCTTCGCCGCACTGAATGGCTCCGATGGCGAGGGGGCGGGGCCACTTCATACCAGGGAGTAAACTATGATGGCGCAGAACTTATGGTACTGCCCCCACCATAGTGACGCCTCTGCCTATAGCCCTGGTTCAGGTTACAGAGAAAAAGGCTCAGCTATGATCTCACCCCATGGCTGAAACCATGGTCCTTTCCCCAGTCTTCTTTTTTATTTTTCCCAGCCTGTTGCTTCTCCTCTTCCCCTTCTGCTACCTCATAATGCCTGGTTCTGCAGCCCCTATTCCCCCTGGATAACCGTCCTGATTTTGCTACATCCAGCTCCCCCTCTTCTCTCCCATCCTCCATTTGTGCCATTATCTGTCCTGTTCTTGTAAAGATTTCCTGTTTCACTTTTTCTCTGCCTAAAAACCACTGACCTGTAGGGCCTGGCCTCTTCCTGCAAGGAGAATGAGTAATTCATTTGGTGCACTCCTGGCTGAGTTAAGTTGTACTAGAAGGACATCTTGGCTGACTGTTCATGCCAGATTACCTGGGCATTGCAACAAGAAGGGTTATAATAATGACACCCTCCAAGCTAATCTTAATTGCTAATGTGTTACGCTATGCTCCTTTCATAACGCAATGGTCTGTTGAATCCCAGTTATTGATGCCCCTGCTTTTCTGCATATCTTCATCTGTGGCCCTTAATATATCTCATTTGTTTCTCTATGACCACAGTAAATGTCCTATAACATTATCCAATGCTGGCTTTGACTTCACAAACAGATATATGGCTTTACCTGGGAAATCCATCTTCCTGGGAAGCTGAGGGCAGGTTCTGACATTACTTTTGGCTGCTCAGAGGAGTGATCTATTTCTTTCAGCATGGCAACATGTGAACCGGATGCTCGGCTACCGCAACTTCGATTTCAAATGTGTTTTGGAGATCACGGGAGTGGCTATGCTTGAGATCTATGACCTTATAGCTGACATGTTCATTCCTCACCTTAGGCAGCAATTCCCAGAAGTCAAGCCAGCGGCCAAAGCAATGTCTGAACCAGACCCTTTAACTGAAATTCAGCCTTGGAAACTAGAGTTGCTGATTTTTTTTTACTACCGACTCTTTCCTAGCTCTAGGTTAATTACCAGGAGGGAAGCTTTTCCTGTTCATTATTCTTTCCTTGGTAGTGTCTCTGTGACTATTTTCTGCTATTTTAATTAACCGGGTTATAAAAGTAACTAACGTTCAGGACTGAAAGAGGACACAGCGATCGGAAACAATTGTGCAGATGGGGGGCTGATGATCGTTTATCTGACTGATAATAGGTTGGGCAACTGTTGATAGAGTGTGGGCATGTTCACTAGAATCATTTCTCATGAACAATTACATGAAGAAGAGGTTGATTACTTGGGGTTTGTTCCAGGTGCCTGTGAGCATCATTGCTATTCTTTGCTGAGACGCCAAAAACACAGGCAGTCATTCTATTTGGCAGATTTCCTCTCTGATTAGTTGATAATGGACATTCTGGGCAACTCATTCTTTTATAGGCAAGGGTAGACAAACACTTTAATTATGCTCAGGAAGATTTTAATTCCTAGATGTTCAATTTACTGGGCTCTCCAGCATTTCACGTTGCAGAACAGAAACCGTCCTGTGTCTTGGCTGCTCAATGTCTTTTCATTAGCAGTGACATTTTGCCCCTTTCCCACTTTATTAGGCAGAAATACAGCAATTAAGTGCAGGGCTAACCATGGTGTTTTAAAAAGAAATCACATCCTTTTAAAATAAAATTGGGAAAAAAAATCCACTGTGTGCATTTAACATTTAACCAACTGCAGTTTATGTGCCTTAACTGTCAAACTCCCCATGCGCTTTCTAATTTAAAAACATTTTCACTTGCCCAGCTGTGATGGGGTTCAAAGTCATCCAGCATGCAACATGACGACAAAGTAGAATCACTAAGTGTGAAAGAACTAGAGGTCATCCAATCCAGTGCTCCAGCTCATGGCAAGATGAGATGCGGTCATGCCTTGTCCTTGGCCCCAAAGGCCAACATGGACGTGACATGGAGATTTGATGAGCCGAACTCCCAACGTCTCTTTTCTTTTTAATAATAGCAGCCAGAGGAAGGGGGCCTAACTCTTTCTGCATGCGCTGTGTCCCCCATCTACATACCTGCCCTAGTGCTGCGATTAGCTGGCGAGTGTAAAACTTATAGGCAGCATGGAAATTCCACATTGCATCTAGTTTTGTCCTGAGTATGAGTCACCGACCCCAGGGAAGTCGTCACGGAGCTGATGCATTTGAAGAGGCATGGTATCGCTATATGAAGAATATCAGAACGTAGACCCTATGAGGGAAATAGACCCACTATCAAACAGAGCCTGACTGTAAGAATGCAAGCCATCTGATTGAGCCACTCAAACACACAAGAGGATCTCCTCAGAGGCGTTCTAATATGGGGGGAGCAGGTGTGCTCCACCGCAGGCGCTGAGTGGGTGCGGGGGGGCGCGGCAGCCGGGCTCGGGGCTGCGCAGAGCGGCGCGGCACCGGAGCCCGGCTAGCGCGCCCCTCTAAAGCAGCGCGTCCACTCGGCGCTTCCCCGGCCTCTGGAGGCTACGCTCAGGAGACCGGGGAGAAGCCCTCCTCAAAGCAACCGCCTTGTTCGGCGGTCGAGGGCTTTCTGAGAGGTCCGAACGCGTAGAAAGCCCTCGACCGCCGAACAAGGCGGTCGCTTTGAGGAGGGCTTCTCCCCGGTCTCCGGAGCGTAGCCTCCGGAGGCCAGGGAAGCGCCGAGTGGGCGCTCAGCCCCGAGTCCGGCTGCTTGGGGGGGCGCACCAACCCCGCCCCCCCAGGCACCGGGAGGGCTGGGAACACCACTGGATCTCCTTACCAACTACCCAAGACTTTGCACTCTTTGCAACGTTGGCCTAATGGTAACACCACCACCTCCATAGTGTTCTATCACTACAAGGATATAGACCAGAGCATAGGCCATTTAAGCCCTGTCCCTTGCTAGAGGTGCCTGGTTTCAAGGAGTAACCTGAAATGTCACTGTTTAACCTCCTTCTCAGAGTCTCCAGGGAAAAAACTCTTAGAGTGAGCAGCCCAAACCCAGAAGACACACTATTTTCTCAATGCTTGAGACATTTCTCCCATTTTCTCTCACTCCCATGTTTTTCAGGCTCTACCCATAGAGAGCAGGGTCAGTCATGTTCTTCTCTTCACCTGCCAGGTGCTGTCTCACCAGGTGCCATTGGCCTCTTTTGCTATCCTATACTATTAAGTTTCACCTCGATCTGTCAGGCACCATCCCTTATCTTCCAGCACCCCACCCCCTCACTCAAGGTTGAGCTTTAAGAGATCTAGAAACCCTAGTCCATTCTCCATTGTGGCGATGGTTTGTGGAACATTCATGGTCCACTCAGAAGTAGGCATGTGTCCAAACACTCTCTGAGGAGAGCAAACGTAAATCATAGCAGATACATTCATTAGTTTGTTTGCATGTTGTGGAGAGGGAATACATTTCCTTCTCAAACAATATTATGTTTATGTATTTCATTTATATCCTGCCATTCTTCAATATAACTCAGGGTAGCTTACATAGGATCTCCCCGTGGTCTCTCATCTAGATACTGACCAAACCCAGATCTGTTCAGCAAAGTTACTGTTTTACCATGTCTTGAGACCATAGCTCTGGTCTGCACCATCTACAAATATAACCTGTGAAAAATGCCACACCAGCTTTCAAAAAAGGTTTTTCACTCCCATATTATCATCATACCCACTTCGATTGTGCTTTTCAGAATCTGCCGGCATCACATAGAAGATCATTGTTCCTTTATTCCAAACCAAGAATAGACTTTGATATTATTCACAAATCTACAGATTGACTGGGGAGAAAGTGAATTATGAATCAAGGAATGTTGCAACTCTGTAACAAAGACTCCTTGCCAAAGAGTTTCTAGAATAAATAATAAACTAGTGAATTCTGGCCATGAGGAACTACATGGGCTTTTTGAAACTACCATTCGTGCTAATAAAGTAGCTTTAGTTTAGATGGTAGCATGCCCATCAACAGGAGACAATAGATGGGATCGATGTGTTTCTCCAATGTGTGGCTGCAGATACTGCTAGCCCTGCACGTGTGGATGTTACATATTTTCTAATGCAGAGAAATCTGGCAGAGAAAATAAGCAAATTGAAGGAACAGAACTGAGAATCAAATTTTATCCTGGAACTGTTAGCTGGGATTTTCAGTGCTGATGAGATTGTAGGCTGTAGCACAGTGGTAGAGTGTATGCATTCCATGCAAGAAGTCCCAAGTTCACAGTCCAATCCTGCCTAAGATGCAGCGGCCAGACTAAAGGGTTGGCCATGGCATCCTAGGCCAATTTCAGGCAACACCGGTGCAACCCCGACTCACCTCGGGGGAAGGGGACATTCATCCCCTTCCCCCTGTTTAAGCGGTGTGGGTCCCAATGTGCCTCCTTGGATTCTGGCGTGCATCCAGGAAGGCCATGTAAGGCCAGCACGGGCTGGGAAGGGGCATAGCTGATATCCCTGCCCCCTCCCAGCTCGGGCTGGCCAATGGCCCCTCCCTCGCCACCCCTGCCTGCCCTAGACTTACCTGCTGCTGTTGGTGCAGGTCCAGTTAGGAGGTACAGTACGTGGTGCCGGCCTCTACGCCTTACTCGCAAGGAGCTGCAAATGTGCTTTATGGCATGTTTGCAACTCCTTAGGCCGGCGGAGCATATGCTCCGCTGGCCTTTTCTTGCACTCGATTGCACCGTCAATCTCTGCCACTTCTATGTAGATCTTCAAAAGACTTCAAAAATGTGTTGTTAGTCTGTATAGGCAATACTCAGTGGTCTGTTTCAGTGTAAGGAACATTCCTATGTTCAAGCAAGGGATGGTGATTCAAGTGGGTTTGTTCTGCCATTTTGTGGGTCTTGACAATATCTATTTTGCTACTCCAATTTTGCTTACACCCAATTCTAGCTGGGCCTTATGCTGCTGGAACGCATACTCCATCAGCACAAGGCCCTTTCCAGGAGTGCCAAAGCCAGGATGCTTCTTGGCCACAAGTGCAAATGGCTAGAGGTGCAGTGAGTGCACCAGTGGCTCGTGGAAGTTGTGTCAGTGTAAGTTGGTGACAGGGGTGGAGAGGGTGAGGTTTTGGGGCACTCCAGGGAAGGGAGGAGGAAGGCAGGGTGCGGGGACTGGTCTGGAGGGTGTGGATCTTGGTGGCAAAGGCATACACCAAATCTTATCCCCTGTCTTGAAGCTCATCCCACTCCCTCTCCTCAGACATACACCAGCAAAATAGCTGGTCTGGGTCCAAGGAGACCCATAGTAGGCAGCCAGAAGGCCTACTCAGAGGTAAGTAAAAAGTTTTTTTTTTACTTAGCTCTGGATGGCCTTCTGATTCCCCCCCCCCCTCCAGCATGCAGCACATGCTCCATTGGTGTGACTGCATGCTATAGTGTGGTGGAGCTTGGTCTCTGATTTGGGCTTGGTCTCTGATTTGGGCTTGGTCTCTGATTTGGTATCCGGTTTTGCAAAAAAAAAATTGCCAAAACATTAGATTTTTTTCTCCGATTCCTTTATTCCTAAATTGGCTCAATTTATGGAGTTTTGTACTATCAGGGAAGCCACACATTTGGCAGGAATTGTTCTTAGTTCAGCACTGCAGGAGTAGAATATATCATATTTCCTATAGTCAAAGAGATTCTCCTGTTTCCTAATTCCCCCGCTGGATAATTCAATCGCTCTGAAAGCTGTATGGGATTCGGCGGTTTTGATTCCCAGAGATTTCAGTGTTGTGGTTTCAGTTTACAGTAATTTCCTTTCAGGATTCATTTGTACCTGAAACTGGAAACAGATTCACCTGTGAGTGTTCTTGGTTTCCTGCTTCAGCAGTGGGTCAACCTCTCACCTGTGTAGTGTGCCATGTACATGGTATGTAGCAGAGGGAGAGGACAGACCCCAGCTTATTTCATTGCCATTACGACCAGTATAAGGTTCTTGCCTTTGTTACAATAATGTTGTATTCATTTCGTGCCACCAGTTAGTGCAATCCAATCCAAACCTTTATTGGCATACAGACAAAACAACAACCACACACACCTCCCTACAGATTGCATAACACAGATATCTGCAATCTATAATACATCAGCCCAACTATGATGCAATGTTGATTTTTGTTAACTGTTGATTTTTTTGTGTTTTGTTTTGTTCACCATGGAAAGAGTATAAATAAACAACGGTTGGAGGCCCACCTTTATATTCTGTGCAAAACAAAACTAATGCTGGAAAATCACTATTATTTTAACTGTGCCCTGTCTCCATGTGGAAAACATGGCTGTCCCCTTTTCTGTCTTCGCAACAACCCTGTGAGGTAGGCTGCAAAATTATGACAGGCTCAGGTTCACCCAGTGTGCTTCATGACTGGGTGGAGATTTGAATGTGGATCCTTCTAGGAATGGACAGATCTGCATGTGTTCATTCCATTGGAACCTCTCACACAGCGCAATCCTACCCAGCTCCTCCACTGGTGCAGCCAGCTCTTCTGAGGGAGTTCCTCCACCTTCGCAGGTATGTACAGTGAAACCTTGGATTGCGAGTAACTTGGTTTACGAGTGCTTTGCAAGATGAGCAAAATTGTTTTCTAAATTTTGACTTGATAAACGAGCAATGTCTTGCAATACGAGTACATTGTGTTCTCCAAGATATCTCTCTGTGTGTTTGCAGAGTAACAATAGCATCTCCCGGGCAACAAACTGCCCTCATTAACTGCTCTTTAACACTCTGTTCTCCCTCTGCTAGAGGCTCCTAGCAGCTCAAACTTTGCTTTGCAACTTCTGTCTTGCAGACCTCATTAACAAGCTGTTTTCCCCCTCCCCCATTTGCCTCTAGCAAAGAACAGACTCTGCAGAACAAGGCTCAGGTTTTGCATATCAGACTTTGCAAAGTGAGCTACTAGCTACAGTTTGCAAGAGCAAACAAGGACTAGGCAGGGCAGCAGCTTCTTAATTAGCTGAGCCCAGGAGATAATGCAGACACACACAAAGATCTCTTGCTGAATAACGAATCATCTGAGTTTCCATTATTTCTTATGGGAAAATTTGCTTTGATATACAAGTGCTTTGGATTACAAGCATGTTTCTGGAACCAATTATGCTCGCAATCCAAGGTTCCACTGTACTTGGTTCGGGGACCTTCTGCCCCAACTAAAATGTCCTATGTAGGACTCATGGTCGGGCCCTGGGGCTTAAAATGTATGGAAGTACACTGGGGGCCCTAGCAGCAAGGGATGCACCGCAGCTCTATAGCCCCTCCCCAGGGACGAGCCATAGCCAGGGAGCAGTTCCTTCATCCCCTTTCACTTCAGTCCAGTCTCTCTCTCCATGGCTTCTGCCCTCTTTGGTCTTCCTTGGCTCCCCTTTTCTCCCATTCTGAGGGAACATCACCTTCTTCCATAGTCTTTCTCTACTCTGTATCTACCTTTACTTTCTCTGACCTTCCAGCCTTCCCCTTTGGTCCTCTCTCCTATTTGTCCTCTGCTCTTTCCATTCTCGGCCTTTGGTCTGCCCCTTTGCCTCTTGCCATGTCCATTCACTTTGTCCTGTCCAAGACTCCTCTCTCTGCTCTCGGCCTCTCTCTGCTTTCTCTGTCCTGCTCCTCCTCTCACTTGCCTCTCTGTTTGTCTTTCTCCCTGGCCTAAAATCGTCCAGCCCACTCCTTCTATGGAGGCCAGCTGGGGTTCCCTATCTCTTCCAGCATCTGCCAGAGCTCAGCGTCATTGATGTCATTGCTGAGATGCTGGAGCAGAGAGAATGAAGTCTTCCAGGAGTGCAGGAGTACTTCCAGGAGTACTCCCCCCCAACGTGACCCAGCTAGCAATGTAACTGTGGAGCAGAGAGATGTGCTGCTTCTTGGCATCTTAGGACACAGAGGGACCTGGCAGCATGGAGCTTCACAACACATTTGCTACATACACCAAGCTGAGGGAAAGCTGCTTTCCTTAAGTGCTACACCATGGGGATGTGATGCGTTTCTGAACATTGCAACCACAGTGGGTGGGTGGTAAAAAGAGTCTTCTTTGCCCCCCAAACAGCACCCTCCATCCAACACTTATAGAGTCAAGACCAGCATTTCTCTTTGATTATGAATATTAGAAAAAATTGTTACAAGATGAGATCAAGGTGGTATGTTACCTCAGTTATGATACCCATCATAAAAGGCAGCTACAGTTCAAGCTGTTAGAACTGGGGGAAAATGGTGAGTTTTGTTTTGTTTCACTGTGTTTGGTGGAACTGCCCCTTAGCCCAAGAATATTGGCAGAAAATGCAAATTCTTTTAGAAAAGCTGTTAGGGTACCCAGTACAAGTAGATCCTTTACATTTCCTCCTGACATATATACTAATGATAGAATAAATGTAAAGGTAAATAGGTCACTTCCATTCCTGTCAGAGTTTGATGTGCAAGGTATGAGAGACAGACCAAAACCCCAATTATGAAGGAATTGCCTGAAAAAGTGTAACAATTGACTTTAATGACCAAATTAACACATTGTATCGGGGTTGAAGAAATGAGTCAAAGCTGGGACTAATGTATTAGCAATTGAATTTGTTTTTATTAATTTTAGTAGAACCAAGCAAATACTTACACACACACACACACAGACACACACCACAGCAGAGGTGAAACAAGGGTGGAGCGAAGGCAAGTAGTTGTGCAAGACTCCGTTACACTGGAGTCAGCGGCCCATCCCCCTTGCCGTTGGAGCCATTCCAGCAGCAACAGGGGAGTGTCCTGCGTGTTGCCTTTGCTGCCAGAATGGCTCCAACAGCAAGGGGGAGGGGCCGCTGACTCCAGTGTAACGGAGTCTTGCAGAACTACTTGCCTTCGCTCCACCCTTGTATCGCCTCTGCACCACAGCTCAGGACCAGTGAGATTGGGTTGAAAAGGACCACAATTTATTGATCAAATACAGACTTGCAGTGATCCTAACAAAACTAGAACTCCACATCCCTTTAGTGCAGGTTCCCTTCCTTGTGTGGGGGGGGGGGGGCAGAGATATTCCTCCTAACATCCCATCCTGGCTCCTAGCTAATGATCACCTATGAAGATTGCAACTTATTGCACCCCTTCAAAAGGGTCTGGAGGATGATCTAGATTGCACCACCCTTCCCCAAGCTACCAAGCCTTTGAGGATGACTTTACAATCCATGGACAAAGGGAGCCCAGTCAGCATTCCCAAGCTGAGAAGCTTCTAGGGACTAGTTCTGGGGCTCCCTTTGCTCACTCCACTTCCTCAGGAGGCACACCAATCCCTCATCCTAATGCCCAGCCACACTTACCCCCTGGCTAAAGTACAACTAACCCATTTGGTCAGTCTGAAGTAGCTGAAAAAACTCCCCTGCCAGAATCAATTAGACAAAGGAGCCAAGATTTTCCACTTGGTCCCAAAAGATGACCAGCTAACCCCAAAGTGACCACACAGGTGGGTGAGAGCCAATGCCACTCTCTGACAAAATGAAAGGGAAAATGCTGTCAAAACCCGTCCCTCTGCCACTTTACCTGGACTGGTGCAGCATCTGGGCAGTTCTGATATGTGCATGGAGCTTCCGGCTGTTTCCGCCAGCAGGTCCATCACATACAACATGCCATTGCTGGATCATCATGAGATCCGGTGTCTTATTTCATCCCAAATGTTTAGCTAGGATGTGTATGTTGCCCCAGCTCCTTGACAGATTACTTGGGCCTAAGTGTGCCTGCTGAGGAGTTTGGCTAGGCCAGGTGCTTCCTGGGTAGTTTCTTTAGGAACAGGCTTCAGCTCTGTTGGAAACTCAGCAATTGGGATTATTCTCAGAGAAGAGAGAGGGTGTGGAAGGCCACACCTTTTTCGTTTCCCTTCCTGGTGGAAGCAGGATGACTGGATGACTGACTGCCACCTGCAGGATACCTGAGGGGTGCATGGGGAAGGTCAGGTACCTGGGTTGTGTGCCTTGATTCTTCCCCCATCCCCACAGGTTGGGCCATAACAGCCTCTTCTGGTTCACCACAGTTGTTCACATATCTGAAGGGTGTGAACCCTATGGATTGTTTTGTCTTAATTGGAGAAGCAATTAATTATTAACATTTGGGCAATGCAAAGGAAGGTGAGGTGAAGGAGGAGACCATACCATGAAAATACCAGAAAAGCAGAACTTGAGTAGGTGAGAAAGTATGCATTTACTCTCTCTCTCTCTCTCTCTCTGTGTGTGTGTGTGTGTGTGTGTGTGTGTATGTGTGTGAGTGTGTGTGTGAGAGAGAGAGAGAGATTCTATGGCATAATGTTGCAAATGGAGTGGCTACTCAACAAACCGAAACCCAAGGGCTGCTTCATTATGATTCTTCCGTTTAGCTAGCAATGGTATGTTTGTCGTGTCCCTGGCTAGGCATTGAAAGATGCTTCCACTATCCTAACATTTCTGCTTCCCAAAAGAGAAAACAGAGGTTCAGCAGCTGAGAGTTGAATTCTGGCATGAACAAGGCAGAGAACCAACTGCCAGTTTATCTTGACCCAGCTGCTGGGAGAATATTGCAGGCACTTGATAAATATTACATGATAATGACGGAAGTCAATTGGTTGACTCTACCTTCCCCCCAGCTATGGCTGCCACCTTTTATTCCCAAAAAATGAACCTTAGCTGCTGCTCATTTGCATGTGTTAATGACTTCATAGGTGCACAAAATGGCCCACTGAATAGCAAGGGAAAGACAACATCAGTTAAGCTGGTTTAAAACTGTGATGCTACTTTACTCTGGGCATGGTATAGCACTCTATACATGTTATATAAGCACAGGTTGAGTATCCCTTATCCAGACTGCTTGGGATGGGAATTTGTCTGGATTTTGGATTTGTCTGGATTTTGGAATATTTGCATAAATATAATCATCCTGAGAGCCAGGATGGTGTAGTGGTTTGGGAGTCGGACTTAGACCTGGAAGATCCAGTTTCAAATCCCCGCTCAGCCATGAAGCTTCCTGGGTGACCTTGGGCCAGTCACTATCTCTCAGCCCCACCTACCTCACAGGGTTGTTGTGAGGACAAAAAGAGGGGAGGAAATATGTACACCACTCTGAGTTCCTTGGAGGAAGGGTGGTATAAAAATGTGAATAAATAAATAAATAAATAAATAAATAAATAAATAAAAATAATGAGATATCTTGGGGATGGGACCCAAGTCTAAACACAGAATTCATTTATGTCTCATATACACATAGCCTGAAGTATATTGTATATTTTATACAATATATTTTTTAATAATTTTGTGCCCCAGCATGCCTTGCACTATGCCAAGCCAGGTGCTGGAAAACGTTTTTTTAAAAAGTAATAGCCCACAAAATGTCTGGATTTCAGAATAGTCTGGATTTCGATTGTCCATATAAGGGGTAACCAACCTGTATAACATGTGTACATCGGGGAGAACTAATTCCTACAATTCAAGTGTAGGAATCTCATGCGATGGTCAGTGGTACAACTGATTCGGCGGGGAAAGAAAGAGGGAGTTGTGGATGAAAAATGCAATAAAAGGATTTATTATAGTGATTCAAAGCAAGAAATAAAAAAATGAGGCCAGCCTGAACTCACTCGCTCAGTCATTCATTTACAGCTTGACAGAGGGAAAACTTTAGCTGACCATTCACTCACAAAGAAGCCCTAGGTCTAAGTTCTTGTTAGGAAGAGAAAAACAGTTAGAAGAAGGAGAGAGAAGTCCTGAAACGGAGAATGGGGTGGAGTGAGGAGGGGGAAGAGAAGGGGGGAAAGGGATGTCGAGAGATTAGATGAGCTTCCCAGAAAGACCTTGGATTAAGGAAGAGAGGATTTTGGGGTGTAAGGAAGGACCACATTAGCTGGTGAGCAGCTCTCTGTACCCTGAACTAGGGACTACAGTGATTTCTCAGGTAGGCTGAGAAATCACTCCACCTGTTTGTGGTGGGGGGACCAGTCTCTCCCACCAAAGAAGCCCTCCTAACTGGCACTACACCTACTTGCCAAGGGCCCATCCCGGGGCTCCCAAAAGTTTGAGTTTGATGAGGATGCACCGAGGACCAAGGTTGCCCTTCTGATTCTGCTAGGCTTGAGGATGTTGCATTGCAGGGGTCGTGGGGCAAGAGAGCCAAGACCAAGTGAACCTCTTGAGTAAAGTGGGGTCTCGCAGAGAAAGAGGGCTACGAAGCAAGCCCTAGAACAAGGGTTCTCAAGCAGTGGTACTTGTACCACCAGTGGTACTTCGGCCAACTGCTGGTGGTATTTGGACCACCGGACCACTGGAACCCTGCCCCAACAAACTTTTCATTTTGCTCCCAAGAGACTCATGCTTTTGGCCGAGCCTCTCAGGAACGCTGAGAAGGCCTCTCCCACCTGCCCGGGAGCCACTTACCTGCATTTTCTGGCCTCCGAAAACCTGAAAACCTGGAAGTAACTGGTGATGATGTCATTACCAGTCACTTCCGGTGGTACTCTGCAGTAGGGTGGTGCCAGAGGTGGTACTCAGCCGGGAAGAGGTTGAGAACCCGTGCCCTAGCATGCAGTCTGGCAGTATCCTTAATCACAGGGAAAAGCAGAGCAAGGGAGCCACAGTGCTATCCATGTTGAAAGGGGCCCCACAAAGCTTAGCTGACCGACTTCAGTTGAGCCAGTTGCCAGGGAGATAAAAGGAGAGATCTGATGGAAAGGAAAGGGGGGTGGAAAGGAAAGGGGGAGTAAGGTGTTACAGCTGGTGTAAATCTGAGTAGGCTCGTAAGAGCCCAGGCAGTGGCGGAGGAGGTAAGAAAAACTTTTCTTTACATTACTTCCTGACATCCCCCCCCCAAGCTGTACTGGGGGCATGTCACATCCAGGACAGGAGCTCCCGATCCTGTGGATGGTGTTACCACTTAGATCCTCCTCCATCCCATCTTCAATCTGCCCCTAAACCGGCCGGGCCACTGGCAATCCAGTGATTGCCCATGTGCAGGCCAGTGTTGTTGACAGCACGTGGCCTTCTCTAGGCCACACCCACAGCAGTGGAAGTGCTCCACAGAATGGCAGAGAGGCTACCATGCCAACAGCCAGTGCAATGCACAAACCAAATTAAGCCATAAAATCAATTTTTGGAATTCATTTCATTTTTCCCAAATTGGTGGCACAGACACAAAATCCATTCCAGTGTTCTGAAATCCTACCAGAATTCAACTGGAGAAGGGATGTTGGAATCTTGGGGACAATTACAGAGGAGAACTGAGGGAATCTACTCATCACTAGGTTTCTCTGTGACTTATCTCAAGTAGACTGACTGAACATATCAGAATTGGTGGTGGTAATGGTGGGGAAACTCTAACGACAATCTCACGACACTGACAAATCAAGTTAGATTGATGACAAAGATCTGGATTGCCTTTCAATACTAGGGTCCTCACTGACTATACCCTAATTAGGGGTGCCACCTCCATAGCATTAACCTGGTCATTTTATCAGGGAAATGAACCCTTCTTTGGAAACAGTCCCACACATATACATCTGCTAGTTTTGTGCTCGCTGCTGGCCCTTTGCATTGCTTACCAGAACTCAAGGTCTGCTCTATAACCCAGGATGACTAGAAAATGGAACACAAACTTTCTTGCCTCTGTGGAATTCAACATTTTTTTTAAAAAAAGAGGGTGCATTTCCTATCCAACAATGATGTGCAAATTTTAGAGATTCTGTGCCAAATTACCCCCTTGGGCAGTTCTGTGTTGTGACTAGTACTTTCCTGTTCTGGAGGAAGACATAGGCGTTAACAATCCCTAATATTGCTAAGGTTTTTAAACACCATAATGTTAGGACAATTTTTAAATCCACCAGCAAGGTGTCCCAACTATTACAGAACCCTAAAGATTCAAGACCTCCTTTGTCCAATCCAGGTGTTTATAGTGTGCCATGTGAGTGTGGAAGATCTTATATTGGGACAACAAAACGGTCGATAGACACCAGGATCAAAGTACATGAGACAGCTATTAAATTGAAACACCCAAAACACTTGGCGTTCGCAGAACACTCAATTAAGACTGGATATATGATAAAGTTCAAGGAGACAAAAGGTTTAATTCGAGAATCTGGATTTAGGCAGAGATTACATTACGAGGCGATTGAAATAAGTAAACACAAGCATGAAAACCTATTGAATGGACAACAGGAATTGTCTTTCATTGATAAAATCTGGCTACCAGCCCTTAACAAGGCAGTTTGCAAAGCCCACAGTAATGAGAGAGGTTACTGCAGTTCATCGCGCAAGGCAAAGGTTGTCTATGGTCAGACAGCACAGTCCACTGTTTCCAGTGCTAATTGCTGAGCTGTCAGCTGTGTTCCGCTCTTTCTACTGCGTTCTACACTCTCCTATAAATTCCATCGCTGCCGTAGTGATTTTTAACGTCTTTAAAACACTAAAACATTTTTCTGACATGGCTTTTAATCCCATTAATCTTAAATCATTATACAATCCCTGCTATATTTTCATTCATATAGATAGAAATTGCTTCATTTTTTTTCTATTTCATGTATCTATTTTAAGAAATGAGGGCAAAATGTGCCCCCCACCAACCCTCTGTATAGCCTGGTTCTTTACGACTGACTTTAAACAATATTTACATTGTAGCTTTCAGAGCCATTTTCTTAATGATTCTTGACATCACTTAAGCTACATTCAATCAACAGAGGAAGAAAAGAATGAATGAAGTGATTAATTGTATGTAGCTACAGAAATAGAACATAGAACACAATGGGAGAGCAAGCAGGTGCTTAAATTCTTCCCCTGGATGTCAATGGGACTTAAATGTTCTTCACTTTAGCAGGGTCATGTCAAGCATGATTAAAACAGGATTTCCATTCCTTTCCCCTCTTCTGTAGAGTGGATGGATAGGGAACAGTTTTATATACACAGTCATCGGAATGGCTGTGACTTTGTGCTGTTGCCTTCTTGTGTGCAGCCAGAGGTGGGCAATAGACAATGAAGAGTCTATTTCACCTTGTGGAACCCAACTCCCTTGGCCTGTCCTCATGCACTGAATGCCTATCTGCCCTCCTTTTGCTTACACTGCTCTGGAGAACCAGCCAGTCACCTACTGGAACTGGGTATGACATTTTTCTTCTTTGAGCCTAATTGTCAGTGGGAATTGAGGATGGGTGGGTTACCTACTTGATTTAAATCCCCCTTTCCTGCTGAAGTCTCCTGATCTGCCCCCCCCGGCTGAATGCAGTGCACCCATTTTGTTGTGACTGCACCAGCTCTTAGTCTCTTGCTGCAGATCTTTTAGCAACAAATACAGTTGTGACTCTCTGTTTATCTGACAACTTGACTCTCATCTCTTTCTTCCTGGTCTGTATGCAAATAGTGATTTCATTCAGAAATGTGTGCATGTGTGTGTTTTTCCAAGAAACAAAGGGAATCAGAGGTCAGAACGAGTGAGAAATTCACAACAAATAATTATAAAACATTAAAATTGGTCTTGTTTGGATCACACCTTGCAGCAATGTATTATATCATCAGATTTATTAAGCTATGGTAACATTTGTTACGCCTCAGACCAAATGCATACAGTGTTCAGTGACAAATTACGAGCAACTGAGGGCTCAGTCCAGCCCAACTCAGCACAAGCCAGGCCCAATTGAGGCCCAATTGTGGCACAATTGGGGCCTAAAATAGGACCAAGTTAGGCTGCAACTGTGCCTGAGTTAGGCAGGAGGCAAGAGCAGTGGGCCAGGATCGAGGCAAAACTTACCGCAGAGGCAGGCAGGCTCCTGTGGGGAGGTGTCAGTCTTGTGGAAGCGAAGAGCCCCCTCCTCAGCTCGTCTGTGTGCACCTACCGCAGCTGCTGCAGCGTTCGCAGCAGATGGGCAGCCACAGTCAGGCCTGCAGGCACTGGGCATGCGACAGTCAGCTGAAGGGCAGAGGTTGTGCCAGTGGGTGGGGCTGGGTGCTGATAGGGTAACTATTTGGGTCCGTGTCCAGAGTTAGGCCACAACTGTTCCGTCCTAACTCAGGCACAACTCGGGACCAGGGTGTTAGAACTTTTCAGGAGAGGGCTGGTGTGGGTAAGGTAAAATGGCTCCTATGGGTCTCCTCACATTTGAGTCCACCCTTTTTGTTGACCCAAATTTTGTGCCTGAGTTGTGCTCGAGGGGGCGTGTCAGGGGCTCTCCAGTGTCTGGAACCGGAACAAATTTCGTTACCGCCCCCGCCCTGCCCCCAACACGCCCACTTTTAGGCCCCAATTGTGCCGGAATAGCTCTTATGCCGAACTTAGGACTGAATTGGTCAACTTTCCTTAACCCGTCCTATGTCAGTCACAATTGCAGCACAAATTCGACCTCTCCAGCACAATTCAGGCACAACTCGAGCCGAAAGCGCTTGGGCTGCAATTGTGCCTGAATTGTGCCGCTGAGGCCTTGGGCTGGATTGGGCTGTGAATTGGTTTTTAATCCCAGATAATAGCACAGTTTATAAATGTGAATCATTCTCGTGTGTTTACATCAAAGGCACAGGTTTTTGTCCAGAGCAGCGCTGCAAATGCTCTGCTTTAATGGGCAAATCACGATGATGTTATTTGTGCATTTATTTGGTTAGTGAATCATGCAGAGTCTAGGGATATAATCTTATCTTGGATAATGATCCAGCACCTGTAAAACACTGTGCGATGCTATATGATTCGTATTAAAACATGTTATTTAAGCATGTGTTTAAAAAGGACTTATTTTTATTGTACAGTCATAACCGCTAATTTGCAGAGAAATACAGGAAGGCAATTTCATCTGAATGTGAACTTACTCTCTCGTGACCCTGCAAATACAGTATGGGAGGGCAAATACAGTATGACCCTGCAAATACAGCTATCCACAGATTCACATATCTATGGTTCTCCAGAGCCCCCCGTGAGTGCTCCCCATGCACCCCCAGCCATTACCTTTGTTGTGTGTCTTGCTTTAACCAAATGCTATAAGAAGCACCATAGTAGAGAAGGTTTTCAAAAACCTGGCTGACTAGAGAAGACAGTGGGAGAAAAGGATGAGTTGTATCTACACCATGGAAGTGATTAATGTCTCTTATAATTACAGTTTTCAGTATTATGTAAGACATACAATCAGATCTCTGTAGGGACTAAATCCTACCTCCAAATAAGTATTTACAGTTCCAGTTCCCTACCAGAGAAGTTTGTGGTGGGTAAAATCCTCCCCAGATCATTTGCAGTTATAATGTTCAAATGTATCTTTCTTTCCTTCTCCCTCCCTCCCTCCCTCCCTCCCTCCCTCCCTCCCTCCCTCTCTCTCTCTCTCTCTCTCTCTCTCTCTCAAACTACACGGTGAGTGTCAGTTGGCTGTGTTAACCTTGCTCCTGAACTTTGGTCGCCTTTTCAGGACAACTCTTATAATTACGCGTTACCATTTTATGTTGTACATCACCTTCTTTCATGCCATTTTAAAGTCAGGAAGACAGCATAGATTTATTTTTACAAAAACACACTTCACTGAACTCCCTTCAAAACTACTATTAAAAATTCTCTCTATGTCATTTCTTCTTGCACTCACATCCTCTCTCCTGCTCCTTCCAGGCACTTATGACATGTTCAGTCTTGACCTGGGTAGCACAGAACCTTCAGACAGGCTGGCTACGGTTGGCCCCCCTTGTTGTAAGGAAACAGCATGAGAGAGTCTGTGCTGGGACACTGGCAGGGAAAGACTGGTGCTTCATCATCACATTTTGCAGCATGTGCTCAGCGAGTGTGTAAATGGAACACTTGCACATGAGGGAAGTCGAAGGCATCTGTCTCTTTCTCACTCGATGTGGGGATCTCCCCCGGGACAGATGAATCAGCCACTTGGAGCTGAGCAATTCCTTTCATCAGGCTTCTAAGCACACGCTGAGCCTGTGGAAGGATAATTATGGGGGGAGGGAATCAGGAATATTATGCACTTTCCCTTGTGGGTAAAAATCTCTTTGTTCTTCTATGGAAACCAAATATAGCTCCTATGCCAGTGAATCATATTTGCGAACATGATGATATTGAAATTTAGAGGAATGGTCTTCCCTGTCATTCTTATCTCTCCCTCCATAAGGAAATTGCAAGCTAGAAAAAAATAGAAAGGAAAAGAAATTAATTGGCTTGAAAGGAAACCGGGATATGGAGCATAAAATATTGACTTTTATTTTAAAGAAGTTATTGCAGCAGATAAAGTGTGCAGAGTTGCTAAAGACAATGGGGACTCCTCTTCCTTGAGCTCTAAAATGAAGGTGACGATCCTGTTTTTCCTCGCTCTTTTTTCTTTATTTAGATTATATATGGAAATCTGTGGCAGTGGAGGCCAAAGTTCACAATAGCCAGGTTCTTTTTTTTTTTCCAAACAAAATTGGTTTTCTGAACATGTTCCATAGGGGTTTGTTTCACACATCATACATACCACTTGATTGCTCTGCTCTCCACACTTGTTTACTCTACAAATGCTCCACACTTGTGGTGACCTATACAGTTGAAGTTGGTTCACACATGCATGGCCATCATTTCATATGTTTGATAACTGGCAGTTGAATGAGTCAATTGATTCCACTGAAAACAATTGCATCTAAGGTGATATGAACATTCTATGTGTGATTTTGTATGGCTGTGATGGCCCATTCACACAAGCAAATTATCACCAGATGCTGTAGTCAGCAAGTGATGAATATGTATGTGTGAACCAGGCCTGGATGACTGGCAAATGAATGCATGAACTGACTCCATGTATTCCACTATGCTTGTGGCAGTGAGTGAAGCTTCTGACATAAATTGGCCAAGCTGCTGTGATGGTATGGAACATTCACCAACATTCCAAGGGCTCAGAGAATAAAGCTGTCAGAAAGTTGGCAGTCGAGGTTCTCTGAGGAAAGGGAACATTGACTGGGATTGAAATGTCACACAGAGCCTAGGCACAGTAGCTTTGTAAAACAGCCTAAAGAGTAAAAATTGATAGAGTAGATAAGGGGCAGGGAGTCTAAAGGCATTGCAACTAAAGAAGGTAAGATCCCGCCGGGTGGCAGAGGGGCATGGGGAGGGTGGAACGGGGCATTCTGGGGTGTGTGGGATTGGTTGGCTGGGCCTGGGAATGGGTAGGGATTGTTGTTTTGTGTGCGCTGCTGCGTCCTGCTAGATAAGATTGGGCTGTTGATAAACCACACCTGTCCTTGCCAGTCTTTCTTCGAGCACCATAACCTGGGGTGACAGCCAGGTCAGCATTGGTCAAGGGCCTATATACCCATTAGAGGCAGTGTTCCCTGTAATAATCCCCGCTGCTGGATGGAGCCCTTTTATGTCTGCATGAAATGGCAATGGGGTGGGGCCTCCAGATGCTTGGTGATGATGTCACACGTCATCGCTAACTTCCGGGTAGCCAAGCTCCAACCTGTGTGAAGCTTGGCTTTGAGCACCAGCTTAGGGGGAACAGTGATTAGAGGGCTTACCTTGCCATGCCAACTCCATTACCCTCTGTACTGATGGCAGCGATAACATTTAGTGCACCCTCAAGATCATTTGGGGACATCATGGGGACCCAGGGATGGGCCCCAGGCCCCTATAACCAGGTGCTGGCACTGACAGTAAATCTTCTCACCATGTGTATAACAAAAGACAGAAGGACACTAACTTATTACAACTGAAATATCTCATCTAGCACAACAGACTTGAGTATTGTAATATCCTTTATCATTGATACCCCAGTAATCTCACAATACCCCTGTGGCCTGTGAGGCAAACAGTGGCGTAGCCAGACCACCCTCAGAGGCGGTCACGTGAAACCCCCACATGACCACCCAACCCCCACATGACCACCCAAGATGTCATCTTCACAATCCTTGTGATTGCACCTAGAAAAAGTTCCTAGCTTGGAACGAAACGTCGGTATTCTCACAATTTTAAGCCTTGGATTTTTGTATGGATTTTATTACTGTTTGGAGTTTTTAATCCTGTTTGTAGATCTGAGATCCAGTGTTTTTAATTGTTTTAAATTGCTATTTTTGGCTTAAAAGCATACCCATATATTCCGTGTCCCATATATCCCGTGTCCTACAAAATAATAATTTCACTAAATCTTAAATATAGTTTTACAACTTTGATTCTGTTTTCTCATTATTTCAAGCAGGAATCTGGCACACAAACCTGAAACGGATCTTTCCCCTAGAAAATAAGGCCAGTAATTTAGTCTGGCCCAGGAGACGTAACTAGGCCACGGCTGACTGTGAAACCAGAACAAAGAAAGTTCAGGAGGGAAGCTTCTTTCAACTAGAAGTCAAGAAAAAGGACCTAATTAGATGTTTCCATGCATACCTTTTAAAAAAAAAGGAGGAAAGAAACCATCATTGCCTTAACCATCTATGTACACTGAAATATGGGAAGGACAATAAAGATAATGAATCCTCATGAAGGTTGAAAGGCATGTTAGTGTGTGCAATTCATGCAATCTATATGGAATGAAGGTCATTCATTGGAATGAATTCTACTCCAGTTATCTGTTCTGCTTGCAGATGGAGATGGTATTATGATGATGAGGTGGAGCTTTCAATCCAACTCAATCATTCACATCAATGAAAACTTGAGGGGAAAACGTGGTATGGTTCCCATTGGGAGGAGGAGAATGCCAGTGATTTAGGGTTCCATTTGAAAGAAATATCTGCCCCAATTTGGAATTCATTTGGGATCATTTTTGAGCATATTAAAATGGAGTCCATGCACAAAACGTTTACAGAATTAGTCCTCCAACATCAAAATGTGCACATCACATGCAAGACATCAGATACCAAGTGGGAACATTGTGGGATACCATCAGATACCAAGTGGGAACAGATACTATTGGTTCCCTTGCGTGTATCGAAACCAGGACTTTTCAACTTTCTTTCTGGGGGTGCAAAAAAAACTAAACCCAAATATAAACCTTCAGGGATGGCTGCTGCACATGGGACTGGTGAGACTAATCGCACAGTTGTTCCTGTAACAAGGGAGAAACGTCTCCAGATACTACTGCTTTCTTGTCTCTTCTCAACACTACATTCTCTTCCCCACCCTGTGCCTCTTTTATTCATTTTTTATTTTTCACATTTTTTACCACCCTCCAAGGAGCTCAGGGTGGTGTACATGATTCCTCTCCTCCTTTTGTCCTCACAACAACCCTGTGAGGTGGGTGAGGCTGAGAGATAGTGACTGACCCAAGGTTATCCAGGAAGATTCATGGCTGAGAGGGGATTTGAACTTGGATCTTCCAGGTCTCAATCCAACTCCCAAACCACTACACCATCCTGGCTGTTTTGAACGGTGAAGGTCTGGGTTGCCACACAGCTACACCTTACTACCTCTCCCAGCCATTTCCACTTCTGTTGGTGTTAGGTCAGGCAGGAACGCATGGTTCCTGTGGAAGTGGCAGTGCTTTACTCACATGTAGAACAATCTGCAAGGCCGAGTATTGCCAGCTGTACTGTTATCCAGTGGTGTAGACTTGAGTCTATTGACTTGGACTTGAGTCTCAGACTCAAGTTGTGTCAATGACTTGACTCGGACTTGACTCGATGATTGTAAAAGACTCGAAAGACTCGACTCGAGACTTGGAGTCTTTTAGGACAAGTTCAATTTTATTCAGATTTAAACCCATTTTCCCCATTAAATAGATAGGGACTCGCAACTCGCAACCAAAGACTTGGGACTTGGGGGCAAAGACTTGGGACTTGACTTGAGACTTGAACCCAGAGACTTGGGACTTGACTCGAGACATGGAGTCAGAGACTTGATCCACATCCCTGCTGTGATGTGCCACCACTTCTGCCACTCATTAAAAATGCTGATCGAATCCATAAATGCTCCAGTCTATAAATCAAATATATTTATTTCTTATTTTTTACTGAGCCATTTTTATCCCATCTTTCTGCCTCTGAATATTATTATTATTAACAGTATTTATATACCGCTTTTCAACAAAAAGTTCACAAAGCGGTTTACCGACAAAATCAAATGATTAAATGGCTTCCTGTCCCAAAAGGGCTCACAATCTAAAAAAGATAAATAGGTTCTCAAGGTCTTCTGAATAGGTTCTCCTTACAACAACAACAACAAAAGCACCATCGTAACTGAAAAATAACATTGGTGATAATTGTTAATAATTAAAACAAAACAATAAGAAAAGCTACAAAAACTACCTGAGAGCAAAAGACAGAGTGGTCACACAACACTTAGCTACATAGACTACTGTTCCACTTTGGAATTATCATCTACGGTTTAGCATCTACGGTTTGTGGGGCCGAGGGGTGACGCAGTGGGTTAAACCGCTGAACCATGAGCTGTCGATCGAAAGGTCGGCAGTTCGAATCCGGACGATAGGGTGAGCTCTCGCCGCTTGACCCAGCTCCTGCCAACCTAGCAGTTAGAAAGCATGTTAATGTGAGTAGATAAATAGGTACTGCTTGCGGGAAGGTATCAGCGTTCCGTGTCCAGCCACGCACTATGCGTTGCGACAAGGAGATTCATGCCGGCCACATGACCACAGGAGCGTCTTTTGGACAGCTCTGGCTCTTTGGCTTTGTAACGGGGATGAGCACCACACCCTAGAGTCAGACACGACTGGACTTAAATGTCAAGGGATACCTTTACCTTTACCTTTACGGTTTAGCAAGAAAAAGACATAGAGCAAATACAGTACATACAATGGATAGCATAGGTGAACTTTTCCTACTGTAGGTGTGTAAAGGACATTTTCAACATGGGGGTCTCTTCTAGATATCCATGTTAGATCAAATGAGAGTCAACCACATGACCATTGAGCCCATGGAAGTTGCACAGTGTTGCTGTATGAGTTGGCTACTCCTTGTTTGTGGCCAACCTGTCATGAGTAGCCACTACCATGCAAGTTATTTACATGGCACCACAAATGTGCATAGAACACTTGCTGATCCATGAAAAATGTCTGATCTGCAAATTACAGCAGTGGTTCTCAAACGTTTTAGCACCAGGATCCACTTTTTAAAATGACACTCTATGGGACCCACCTAGCTTTATGAGACCTTAAAAAAGGTGATCTAGAAAGAATTAATGTATTTATTTATTTACAAGTAATATTGTATTTATGAGTTTGCAAAAAAACCTCAATCCATTTCTTGTAATGAGGCAGCCCTAATGAATAGCCTCAAGACTTGAGGGGCTCAGTTATGTGACCCAGCCTTCGCCTGCCCCCACTACCAGTCATTAACAGACTTGGAAAAAACACACACCCAAAAAAGAGATGCTCAAACATTTATTTCCCTATATTTACACAAGCTTGCAAACTGCAGGAGCTCAGCTGTTTGCAGGATTAGCAGCTATCTTGCAAACTGCAGGAGCTCAGCTCTTTGCAGGGCAATTAGCAGCTCTCTGATTTTTTTAATAGTCTCAGGGCTTGTGGCAATTACTTACCTGATCTTTCCATCACCTGGGACCCACCAGAAATAAGGTCAGCAAGCCACCAAGTAGTCTCAAACCCATAGTTTGAGAAACACTGAATTACAGTGTTCCTGCGATGCAAGGCCAATTTAAGATTGGCCCATAAATTCCACTGTAAGCAACTTGCCCTGATGGTTAGTGGGACTTTTTTGCATTAAAGTTAGCTGGAGTGGAGCCTGAGTCTTTAAGGTACCTTTAGCCAGGCTTACCAGATCGCCGACCGGGACGTTCCTTTTTGCCCTTAAGGGAGGCGGGGGGAGGGGCGATAGAAGCCAGAGCGTCCCTCCAGCTTCTATCGCCCCTCCCCCGCCTCCCTTAAGGGCAAAAAGGAACGTCCCGGTCGGCGATCTGGTAAGCCTGCCTTTAGCCTAGTATCCAAAGAGAACCCCCACGTTCAGAGAGAGTTTACCTCTGCATGCCAGGTGCTGAGGACAAACAATAAGTAATAGCCCTGTCTGCCAGCTTTTCAGGGCTCCTGTGGACTAGTGGTGGAAACTGAACAATGGACTTGATAGACTTTTGGTCCGAACAAGCAAAGCATTTTTTTAACATTCTTACAATCAAAATATCAAAATCAAGAGACTTCAAAAATAGTTGTGTGTGTGTGTGTGTGTGTGTGTGTGTGTGTGTGTGTGTGTGTTTGGAAGGACCACAATGTTGACCTGTGCTAAAATGCAACCACAATGGGATTTTAACACTGAGCAGGTAGACACTGACTTTTAAGCCCCTTCTCTATCTCTGGGTCTGCAGCCATACTGAAGAATTCTTTGTATTCCCTCTTTCGACACAAATAATAAATAAATAAATAACTACAAATCCTCAGCTGTATGTACTGGCCCACATTCAAATGCTCTACTTTCCGTTTCCGATCTGCAGGATGCATTTTCACATTTCCTTTCATTTAAGCCCAAGGCATTTGTCTTTATATTTTACATGCAGATTCCTCTGTTCCAAACTCCTTTTCCCTCCAGGCGATCTCATTTCCATTCAAGTTCGCTTTCTGCTGCATCCAAGCTCCTCCTCATTATCACCATTCGCTCTGGCACGTTTGACTCTGCTAATCCCAGCAGATACTGTATGTTGTGTGGTATCTTCCGCTCTCACCTAATTCTCCCTTTGGTGTGGTTTATCACATCTGCTTGTCTAAACAGGGTGTCTGGCAATTGCTTCAATAATCTCCTCTATCCCTGATGGACTTACTGGCCTTTAAGACATAAAGGAAGGTGCATTCTGTCACCTCACATCTGCAGATGAATACAAATAAAAGGGGACATCCCAGAAAAAAATATTTGCCATGAACAGGCTGTGTTGCCTAAAGACATTTAGGCAATGGATCTGTTATATTAGTTACCCTAATGGCACATAAGAGTATTTGATAGTTATCATGATTGTATCACCGTAAAAGAAGGCGGCCCTTTTATGAACCTGAAAGTCAAGGATTGTCCATAAATGATGTCACATATCAGGACTGGGAATTGCAAAACTGTGACAAAGGAGGAATGGGTTGAAACAAGGTGGGGTGGTGGGAGTTAAAAGGCTTTTAAAATATAAAATACTTTATGGATAGTCCTGGACAGTGTGCCAGACCATTACTACAAACTAACAAAAATTCCATTCTTATGAGATGCTTAGGGCGCAATCCTGACTAAGGATTCAGCTGGCATTCCAGGGCCTGAGGTCTACTCGGGGAAGGGGACGCTTGTCCCCTTTCCCGAGTGTAAACCCGGGGTGGCCCTATTGGCCTCCTTGGATTTCCACCAGCTAAATAGCAGGCAGAAGTAGAGGAGGCCGTGTAACGGTGTAGCCAGCCCGGTGGCGACAGGGATATGGCAGACGCAATCCCCCTCCTGGGCCGGCAAGGCCAATGGCCCCCCTCCCTCGCCCGGCCAGACCGCCCACACGGCCGGCGATGGAGTGCTTACCTTCTGCTGCCGTCCGCATGGAGATTCGGGGTCACCTTGCGCCAGCCTTCCTTACTCCCGAGTCATCACAAACATGCTTTACGGCACATTTGCGATGGCTTCTGGCGCCAGAGCGCTCACTCCGGTGCTGGAACGAATGTCAGGATTGCGCTGCCAGTGTGTGTGGAGGGACAGCTTATATACTGCAAGGACCTGGAGAGGGTGCAGTGATTTCTAGGCACTCTGTCCATACAGACACTCTTTATAGGATTCATGTCAGTGGGTAATCTAGCGACCCAGAGTCAAAGTGGAACCCTCTCCCTGCAACATTGTCCTGATGTCAGTGGCAGTACAACACCACCTGCGGGTGGGGGCTGCGGGCGGAAGGCTGACGCGACACACCCCATGTGCCGCGAAACGCCCTGCCCCCTGGGGGCGTGATGTCATGTTTGTGTGCCCGGCAGGGCGCGAAACACCCACCACCACCACATTTTAGTCCATTTTCTGAGCCAAAAGGCCCAGGGGCGGGCGAGAGAGCCAAACTGGCACATGGATGGTGCAATGGGCATCCTCACTGTGACTTCTATGGAATATTTCCAGTTAGAATCAGTAGAGAACTTCGTAAGGAGAACCTTTCTACTCCCCCAATGACAAATTGCTATAAATATCGACCTTTAAGTGATAACCTAAGGCATCTTCTTAGCAATGTGGCCCACAAAAATCCCTGATGCTTGTTTCTTGTTGCAGTGTCACCTAATAATGCATGCGTTCCTACAGCATAGATCATGTGTCATAATAATGCATACGACGGATGTGACCTCTCTAGGAATAAGACCCGCTTCACTCTCCCATTTCACCTCAAAACGAGGCCCTCAATTTGTAGCCAATACTTGACCACCTTGTTGCCCAACAGCATGTGTCCACATATATATGGCCCTGTGCATCCACAATAGAAAATGGGATCGAGGCCAGACTTGTGTTGACTTTGGGCAGGTTGATGCCAAGGGAGAATCAGACCCACAAGCTTCTAGAAAAAGGCAACCTTTGGTTCTTTGGAGCACCTCTCTGACTAGGAGAAGCCTCTAGTAAAATTCCACAAGTGGCTGTACCCCCCTTTCCATCCTGTTCAGACCTTCCGTCCTATTCAATGCCACAGTCCCGGGAACTTGCTGATCTTCCCATTTATGACCATTCGGACTCACAAGAGAGAATGCTGCTGGCCCTGGTTTCCTGTCACTAACTTCATTGACAATTAGATCCAGTGCTAATTAAGGCACAGATCTCATGCCTCAATTGAGATTTCGTGTGCCATTGAGAAGTGCCTTTCCCAAGGTTTGGCACCAAAGACAGGTTTCTCCACCAGGGGTGGGTGATAGAAAAAAAATTACTGTTGAGGTGATGTGAGGAAACATAAAGTTCCATCTGTGACATCAGATCTGTGAGGGGCCATTATTCCTATGTGCAAATCTTCATTTGATGCTGCTATCATGAGGAGACATACATACAAGTGTGAACAGTTCTGAGGTACCCCTCCACCATTGGGAAGTAATGGAAAACATGACAAACCACTCTGGTTATGCGGGGCTCATTAGAGCCATCTTCAATGAAAACAGTCAAAATTCTATTACTGCATAGTTTTCTTCCACTTCTATGAATTTTCCCAGAGCAAACATAAGGATGTAAATCTACAGCTCTTTTTCCACATGATAATCTTAACACATAAAATGTTCGGTTGTTATTTGTAAGGGAATTTATGATGGTCTTTTCCCTCTTTATGAGTTCAAGAGGACTGAGCTGAACATAATGAAGACATTTTTTTCCTAAAATATGCTAAGAACATGTTTTGGGTTAATATAAAATTAGACCTGTGTGCCTTATAAGGGTACATTGTACATTACCATTTTTTTCCAATGGCACTATACAATAGCATGTATTCAGGAAGCAGAAATTACCGGTAAGCAGACTATGAACTTTATAAACCCTGCTTTTGAGCAAGGCTGAGGGAAAGGGAGGGAACAGTAGATGATTTAAGAATAGACTAGAAACAGAGCATGTGTTTGATAAGCATTGGTCCTTAGCCTCACCTCATGGGTTGAGTCCCTCACTAGACCAAGAATGGGAAATGGAGTTGCTTCAGAGTATCACTGGTTCCTTGGAAAGAGAGCACTTAGAAGGTGGAAGGGTCATCCAGAATTGGAGGTCATCCAAACCTCCCTCAGAGAACAAGAAAAACAATAACAAAGTTAGGAGAAGGAGAGAAAATAGGTGGGCAAGATGGGAAAGCCCCAGTCCAGTCCATAGACTGTAACAGTCCTAAGGCAAAGTTGAGGAGATGCTTTGTGGACTAACTGCCCAATCCCATATGGGGCATTTACGACAGCAGATCTATCGATCCATTGTTGTAAACAGCCCTGTGACAGTGCAAACACTGTGCCGCTGTTGCATGTGATGGAGCTGCTGGTGGAAATGGCTAGCGGCTCCATGTGTGCGCCGAATCATCCAGCTGCTCTGCCGGCCCAGGTAAGGTGGTGGAGGAGTGATTCAGGGGAGGTTCAGGGCGAGGAGGGGTAGGGCAGAGTTGCGGGGAGAGGGCTGATCTCAGTGGCAAAAGCACATACCATATCCTATACCTGAGTTTTCAACCCTCCCTACCCCCTTCCTCTCCTTGAATGTATGCTAGCAAAATAGCTGATGTGGGCAGTGGCGTTCCCAGCCCTCCCGGCGCCTGGGGGGGCAGGGTTGGTGCGCCCCCCCAAGCAGCAGGACTCGGGACTGAGCGCCCACTCGGCGCTTCCCCAGCCTCCGGAAGCTCTGCTCCGGAGACCGGGGAGAAGCCCTCCTCAAAGCGACCGCCTAGTTCGGCGGTCGAGGGCTTTCTGAGAGGGCCGAACGCGTTGCGTTCGGCCACTATAGGGTTTGCACATGCGCAAAACCTATAATGCCGAACGTCGCGTTTGGCCCTCTCAGAAAGCCCTCGACCGCCGAACTAGGCGGTCGCTTTGAGGAGGGCTTCTCCCCGGTCTCCGGAGCAGAGCCTCCGGAGGCCGGGGAAGCGCCGAGTGGACGCGCTGCTTCAGAGGGGCGCGCCAGCCAGGCTCCGGTGCCGTGCCGCTCTGCGCAGCCCCGAGCCCGGCTGCCGCGCCCCCGCACCCACTCAGCGCCTGGGGTGGAGCACACCTGCTCCCCCCATATTAGAACGCCTCTGGATGTGGGTCCAAGGAATCCCATAGATGATCAGGAGGCCTACCGGGAGATAAGTAAACAAGTTTTTTTT